>JAWWMK010021569.1:0-17614 GCA_035047105.1 Galeopsomyia nigrocyanea | reverse complement strand
GAAATAGTTATACCTTCTATATAAAATAAAAATGTGTGAAAGTCTAACAATTTTCCTTCAATGTGTATTTGATTATCTACTTTCCAGAGATATAACTAAAGATTCCCACTACGAATTAGTCCCTTTACACCAGAGGCCTGACTTGTTGCAACAATGCTGTAAACTATTAAACTCTGAATGGAAACGAAGTGAAACTGCACGGTAAAATTTTTTGTAGATGACGTCTTTACTAACAAGTACTAAAAGAATTCCTGACCAAATTCCTTTTTTCATTTTAATTTAGATTAAAAAGTTTGAGTGTCTCCTGTGATAATTTTCCAACTTGTCTTCTTTTACTTAATAAAAAAAATGAAGTAATTGGTCACTGTAAAGTATCACTCCTTGATAATGTAGCTGACAGTGTCATAATAGAATCATGTAAGTAGAATTAATCTTTTCATACATTCCCATCATAAATATGCTTTTGGAAGAAAATGCATAAAAATGTATTTACAGTTATTATTGATCACCCTTACCGATCTCAAGGACTAGGATCATTATTGTTACAAGCAGTAGAAGATTATGTGTATAAAATTGGAATCAGACACGTATATTTGATGACAAAAGGACAAGAAAAATTTTATTTGAAGAATGGTTACGTCATTTGCGAGAGAATCAAGCAATTCCCGAATTTCATGAATTGTAATGCTTCTCAACCGATAACTGAAAACAGTTTAAATTTAGAACAGAAAAAGATGATCAAAGGTCCACCGCCACCTCCAATGCCTAATAACTTGAGACCACCACCAGTACACATTTCATTCACGTTATCTACACATACTTCAATGAAAAAAGCATTAGAATCTTGAT
This sequence comes from Galeopsomyia nigrocyanea, assembly GCA_035047105.1. Lineage (NCBI taxonomy): Eukaryota > Metazoa > Arthropoda > Insecta > Hymenoptera > Eulophidae > Galeopsomyia > Galeopsomyia nigrocyanea. The sequence goes on along the minus strand of JAWWMK010021569.1, from coordinate 16,765 downwards.
ATTGAAGAGATAATACTCTTGATATGTTATCATTGCTGCAAAATACTAGTCAACAAATCAAAATTAGTTTTACTAACTATGGCAATCGTTTGGAGTAGATACTTTATAAAAACACAATTTGTTTCAAATTAGAATTATATATTTTGATAAAACGATTTTTTTTTCTTACTCACATTAGATAAATGTTGAAATTTCTATCAAAGTTCAAATATTACTATTTTTTATACAAAAGCTGCTCTGTCTTGTGATATACATATAACTTTTTATATTGCTTTTTTATAAAATATATTATTTCAATGATGCAGTATCAGCAATGCCACAGATTTTTTGATGATGCTCTGAGGCATTCAAACTTTCAACCAAAAACTTTCCCAAGCTGTGCTTGGATATAACTCGCCCAGGTGATTCATCATATTTCACTGTATATTGTGACAAAGGCTCATCTACAAACATAAATTAAGTAAGAGTAAATTCTTGATTGATGATACTAAAATGTTATTCAAAAAGTACCTGCTATATGTGGTGGCAAAACAGCTATCCATTTCAATTGTGACTCTTTGATCAAATCGAACATCCTTTGGTGATCTTCATTCAAGTCTTTGAATATTGCAGGAACATTTTCGGGTTTGTAGAATAGAAATGCTAAAATTATTTGTAAGATAAATTAACAAAAAAATATTATAAATAAAAAATCTAAGTTAATAATTCATGCATGTACTGAATTACTAGTTTTATTACCTGATAAGCACACAGAAACTAAGTGTACATTATGTTCTTTCATGGCATCTATAATATTTTTCATACCAGTTGACAGAACTGTAGTTGGTTCTGAAATGAAGAAAAAAAAGATATTATAGATACATATACTCTCATATTATTGATATTAAAAAGTATGAATTGTAAATGAAATATATACTCAAATCATTTCTTGTCCCGAGTGCTACAACAACTCCATCCATGCCAGATACAGCATCTGAAACTTGCTTGGCGTTGGTAACATCTCCAACAACAATATCAATTTTATCTCTGAGATGAGTAGGTACCTTTTCTTTATCTCTTACAAAAGCCCTAGTCTCCAAACCTTGTAAATAAAATTAAGACAAAATTATTATTAATTCTACAGGCTCAAATCATTTCAATTCTTGACTAATTAGGTAATTATAAATATTTGAGTTTGTTTAATAAAGTGGAATTTTATTGTTAGTCGGAAAACTATTTGGCTACGTCATTCACTATTAACACCAATTCTAACGGGAAAATCAAATTGAGAAGAATGAGCGGCAATTGATGATGATTTAATAATTACAAACCTTCGCTGACGGCATGCTCCAAAGAGCACAAGCCGGTATTTCCAGTAGCACCAAATATTACAACTTTCATTTTTACAAACTATTACTCTACTTTAATTTCGTTCCTTAAGGAAATGACTTGACTATTCAAATGAATAGCACGCGTGCACGCGGAATCTATTATCTTAGAAATCTAATTAAGACGCTTGCCTATATCGCTATCAGCCAAGATCAGGATTAATTCTGATCTTTTTTCATATCGCGCATTATTTTTTAGCTGAGACTGCGGCGTTGCCAATGCTTTTCGTAGGAAATTTGAATTTTTTTTAATCGTAGCAGCTCAATGCTAAACCAATATATTGTTATCCAGTTCAAATTTAAACTATTCAACTGGCGTATTAAGATCAATTGCAACAATTGACCACTTGAAATTGTCAACAGTTCACAATTTTTTGTACAATTTAAACAAAAGTGGCAACAATGTACCGATGTCAGAGACATCTGGGGACAATCAAATCAAAGTTGCCAGTGCTAACCAAAAACTCCAAAATTGTTGTAACTGCTGTCAACTCCAAAACAATTTACTTGATTTTAATTGATTTCTTTTGCTAATGTTATTCACTATTCATACGGCTACTCTCAGAAGGAATTTTTCATAATATTGTTTGAAAAAATTGCCTTCTATAGTAAAGTATAGGACCATCATAAGAGATGTTGTTGTCTCTGAAAAATGTTTAGACAACAATAGATTGAGTTAGCTCATTCTACCAATTTGGAGTTTTATATCAATACTGAATTGAATACAACATTGAGAAAGCAATGCCAGCTGTAACTGTTGGAGCTCCTCAGCGGAGCGAAGAGATGTATCAGGCTCTCAAAGCTCACATCATCAAGGAGAGACAGAAAAAAAAACAAGGTAAGAACAATATTGCAACTTTACTGATATTTCACTCTATATCATTTTGGTATCCTAATGTGTTATTCAAAATTTAGAACAAGAGGCTGATGCAGAAACACAGCGTCAGATAAAAGAATGGGAAACCCAACAAATACAGAATAACATGACAATAGGTGAAACCCGAGATCAACTTTTGGAATTGGAGCGTGAATTAGAACTGTTGAGAAAGGAAAAGCATCAATTGTTTGTTCAACTGAAGAAAGTTTTACACGAAGACGACAACAGAAGAAGACTTATCAAGGAAACAAAGTGTGTATTTGTACTACTGAGCAATCAAATACACTGTTCTATGAAATATTAACTTTGCTTTCTTCCAGTGTGTGTTCTGAACCAATTCAACAAGTCAGTGGTTACGTAGACCCTGGAACCGTTGTGCATCCTCATTTGTACCTGCCACTTCCAACAAGGAGTCCTCTTTACAAAGTTACTGCTGCCACACCTCCTCACACCTTGATTCCCAGTGTAAGTACAAAGGTTTTATTTCACTGTTTAAAGTTATTTTTCAAAAACTTATTAACGAATTAAAATAAAAATCATACCAGACATTAAATTTTAGATAATTATTAGAAACAAAAATTTTTTTCCAATGTTGTAGGGACCTTTGAAACGATCACACAGCCCATCTCCACCTCCATCAGCCTCAGTTTCATACCATCCTGGCTATGGGTACAAACCACCTCCATCTATTGCAAGTTATATGCCATCACAAAGTAAGTAGAGCCGTTATGCAGTAAATCAAAATGCAAAAAAAAAATATATCTATTTAAAAAGTAAAAAGTAAAATGATGTGAGTAAATCCATAAATTATGTGTGAGTAGGCGTCATTGCTTCAAGAAAGACAACTGACCCACCGATCTATTTTTGGATTTTGTTAACGGACTATTACACGTAATTGGGCCAGTTTTGCGAAAAATCACATTATCTACATTTTTTTTAGAATCTGAAGATGCTGTCAGGAGATCTGGTGATTCTCGAGTGGTGCTATGGAATAGTAAGTTGATTAAACTCCTTCAATATATTTAAAAACCTGTACAGCATATTGTATGCGTTACTAAAAAACATAATTTTCGCGCTCTGCAGAACCAGCAAATCAATTTCATAGTCCTGGGTCCAGTTACTATGGACCAACAGCAGCACAGTACGACTTTGGACCAGCAACATCGCAACCAATACAACGAGTACCAGAACCGGGTAAGCCTGTGTACCTGACCGCCACGCGAGCACCACTGCCGACTATCCAAACAGGTATTTTTGACTGTCCCTTTGATAAATTTTAAAGAACATACACGCCACATGCGTCTCTAACATTTTGCTTTCATCGCTCCAAATGTAGCACCTTACACAGAAGATAAATTTTATCCGAGACCAGGAAGTCACGTAGCAGTTCATGGAGGAGCTATACCAATCCAGCAACCACCTCAGGTAAACTACGCGCATCCTTTGTAATGTAATTCATTGGGAGAACGAGAAAATTATTTTAATAAAATGTTCAACCTATCGTAGGGTGCTAAGACGGGAGGTATTACAACCGGTTACCCGGTAAGAGCGCCACAACCTCCTCAAGGACCGTATCCACCACCACCACCAGGTACCTACGTAAGCGTAACCGGTGCTAGTGTACCAGGAAGGCTTTTGTACACTCAACCAGGACCACGTTATCTACAACGGGACTAAAGTTCTTTATTTATCGAACAAAAAAAAACATTTATTTTTATTTTGCTGTATTGATTAACACTTGTTCTTAGGTTGTATTATTACAATGATTTTAAAATAGTTCATTGTTAATCTTTTGTTTTACTGCCAATTTATAGGTAGTATTTATGTATGTCTGTATAAAAATATGAACTGTCGAAAGCGAAACTATTTGAGAAATTAAGTTGAAGAAACAATAATAATCCATTTTATAATTTACTTCTCTTGTTTTCAATGATTTTTTTTATAAGAAACTAATGGATAATCTGATAATTATTTACATAAAAACTACCAGCCACTATTAATGAACGACGTCTTAAAAGTAAAAACATAGACTTTGGTTCTCAAAATTAAACGATGGCACTTGCTGGTAACGCACAATCAACTATACTAATTATCAACTTAGACTTTAAAAAGAAATATGTTTGTCTTTTTTCATTTAAACAATATTAGTATCAAAAATACCTTATGAAATACTTCTTTCGTCAATTCAAACGATCGTCAGATAATGCTAAGAAAGGAAATAAATGCAATATTGTCGCGAAATAAAATGTAGGAACATTGCATTTTATACAGCGTCGTTTGACGTAGTATATTGGCTGCTCAGTTGTCCTTATCTCTTGAAACCATACTTCTTTTCGTTTTCTCTATGAGTACCTTTGAACAAGTGGAGCCTGAGAGCTTCTCGGCCAACAACCTCTTCCTCACACATTTTGCAGAATATAGGCATGTTTTCTTCTGTTCTACTCAGTCTCGAATCCCTGGAAAAGATAGAATGATTGTTTAGAGTGAATGAAAAAAGAAAATATTGAAAAACGTGGTCAAAATTGAAAAAAAAGCGTTGGATACTTACGAAACTGCTAGTGATCTCAGTGCAAAAGCGTGAGCTATCATTTCTTCGACTACTTCATCTACTTGTTCCAACTGCAGCGCATTGTGCAACGGATAAATACTATCTTCCTTGATTATAGCTTTCGTTGGCTGCAAGAAAAGCACCTCGTCGTAGAATCCCCATTTGTTGAAGTTGCCAATTTTCTCTGGTTTTTGCGACTTTGTTTGTCGGTAAATCAATAGGTTCAATAGATCGTTAACTTTGCGCTGACACTGAATAGCCTGCTCGGCCAAGTCGTCGATCTGATCAGTCTGTACACAGATGCCCATGTTCATCCAATGCCGGAGTCTGTTGATCTACAAACGAGATTTTAAAAAATGATTATAAAATAAATTTTTGAATGGCTCAGGCGAATAATAAAAGAATTGCCGGTACTTACTTTTTGCAGATCTTCAATAGTAAACTCAGTGTCGAAGTAGACTTCCATGTCGTGTTCTGGCATCAATGGCAAGCCAGTACTGCAATCGTAACCGAGGCCACAAAGAGCACCAATGTAGTGACCGCCTCGAGCACTTCTTCTCAACTCAATTTTTGGAGCAAAAATCAAGCTGATGAGTGCAGTTAAGCCAGGAATGTTGGGCATAAGAGTTGTGTTACGCAGTGTCAGCTGTGTGCCATTTTGATTTTGGCTGACCAAAGCGGCAACGAGGAGGCGTTCATGTGGATCTTCGGGATCGGTATCGAGAAGAATCGAGTTTACTGAGTTGCCCTCGATGTTGACCTTGGTAGCTGAAGTCACTACAGCAAGACTCGATAGTGCAATCTCGAGCGGAGAATTCGGTCCCTTGAGCATGACGAAACTTTTGCAGTCCTCCAAAGGCGGAGGATCCGGATAGGTACTGATCAAGAAGTTTTTGTCATACTGCAGATACTCAAGGTACTCCTTGTGTTCCACATCGGATCTTGAAATCTGTTTGTTTTGTTCGCGTTGCTTCTGGTTGTATTTGGACAAGTAACTTTCTTCAGCGTCCTCGGCCAAATTCAGTTCCACGAGGCGACTGTTGACGTTGAGCGAACTATCCAGATCATTTTCGTCGGGGCAAGTAGTCAGCTGCAAGTACACGATACTGTCGACGACGGAGTAGACGGTACCGTAGATCTTTTTGGCATCTTTCACCATGTCGCAGAATAGCTGATGAGCCTCCTTGCTCCAGCCCTTGGGATCTTTCTTCTTGGATGGCTCAATTTCGGATAAGCAACACTCGAACGCCAGAGCTCGAGTCGTAGCTGCTAAGTGATCAGGCTGGATTTGCATCAGTTCTTTGACTCGAACGGTGTCTCGGTAACCGTGATCGATGTAAAGCACCTTGGCGAGTAATTCGTTAGACTTTTTCTCCAGACTCTCGACAACGACTCGGTGGATCATATTGTCCTTCTTCCAGCGAGCGGCTGCTAGAGCGCCGATAAGTGGCGCATCCTCGAACCCTATCAGAGTTATATTTCTTGAATCATTCAGGAATTTACGTATCGTGTCGTATGTGCGCTCCACGTCTTTGTCAGCAATGCGAACCCAGAATTGGCCTGGATTTATGAAGTAGGCGATTTTTATTTCAATGATAGACTCGTCAAGACCAGGTAGCTGAGGCAATGTCTTTGGCAAAATTCTCTTCATTGTTTCGTAATTCTCCTTGTTAAAGAACATACTGCAGGCGTTTGCTGCGATTTTTAGCTCGCGAGCTCTCTGAAACACATCGAAATAATGATTGATAAAATGCAAAAGTTAACGAGAGAAAAAGAGACACAGAGTGAGGAGAGTCGTTACTGACCTTCTGAGAACTTTTCGGATCTAAAACGGCGATTTGTATTTCAGCTCCCATTTTCCTGAGCTTGAGGGCTTTGTAAACCGAGAGCGAAACCTTGCCTGGTATGTCGGTTGGTTTCTGCTTTTCGCCATAAATCCTGTCGTCGTTGAACATTATGTAAGCCCGCATCGAGCCATCAAACTCAACGAGCGTCTGGCTGTAGGTCGTTTCGCACACACCTTTGAAGACCTCTTGGATGCGTTTTACGTAGAGCTTTCCCGGCTGATCTGGTTTCCAGCCTTGCAGGAAGACAGTTCTGGATGGATCCAAGCCACCGAGAGCACGAGTGCCCTGTGCCTCATCTACATCCAGCATCGGCGACTGATTCCTCACGAAGTAGTTTGGATAGAATGCCCCGGCTAGGACGATTTTCAAAATCAAACCGCGATCAACGTCGTCGACAAGCACTTTATTTGGCCCCACTGTTTCTTTGATTCCAAGACGCTCAAGCCTCTTGTTGAGTTCGCCGATAAGGTAGTCCACCTCGTGCATCACCTTTATCTGTATGTAGTTTCGCTGAGCCCAAGATTGTTCTTGACGGCTTTTCCGCTTGAAACGATTGGCAGCGATCTCACGCTGCCATACGCGATAAGCACTGAGGAAAGCCAAACTGTCACTGGTCGTGCCGTCAGCCCAGTGAACTTTGGCACTGTAAGCTTCCATGCGGTTGCGGAATGGGTTGCTGAACATACTCTTCAACGACATACAGGCACCCATTATTATTGAGTCGCGAAGAACATTGAAAACGTGGCCTAGAGCTATGAGTTTGGCAATATGTATGTCAATCGGTAGAGCAGCCATTATTCGACCAAGATCTGTCAAATCGCCGTCAAATTTGTTGTAAGTGCCAGGCTTGTCGAGTAGTCCACCAGCCTCCTTCAGCAGCAATATAGTACGCTCCAAGTTTCTCAAATCTGGTGGGTCAATGGCTAGAGCGAGAACTGCTTTCGGCTCGCCCATGTCAAGAAGCTTCGTTTGCAGCACAACATTTTCCAGAGGTGCGCGCATAATTTCAGGCTCGCCTTCGGCAGGAAGTTGCTGTAAACAAATAATAGTGCATTTTTATACAGCTATTACGTGCACGATCGAAGTCTATCGTTCGTACGTACGTCGTAAAACGATTTTGGAATAAGACGATAAGCTCTGCCATCCATCAGACGTCCAGCACGACCTGAACGTTGTTCGAGGTTTGCCTTGCTTGCCCAAGTCAACTCCAAACATTGAAAATTCGTGCCAGAATCCGTGACCAATTGTTTCGTCAAGCAAAAATCGATAACTGAAAGAAAGGAAAGAACGCCAATTAATTATGATATTTTACGAATGTTTTGTCATTGTAATGTAAGCTTACCATATTTAACATCACTTATTGTGATACTACTTTCAGCAATGTTTGTAGACAAAATGATTCGGCGATGTCCTTTTGGTGGCGCGTCGAAAATCTTTCTCTGTTCTTCGTGAGTAATGCTAGAATGTAGAATTACTATATCCCACTTTGAAGCTTCAGCATCTTTGTTCATAAGATTATGCATCTCTTCGATTTCCCATATGCCAGGCAAAAATATTAGAGTTGCGTGTCGCGGTTTTTCACCATCAACTTCTAAATCATCATCGTCGTATTCAGTTCCTTTGTCAATATCATCAAAAATATCTACTAGTCTCATACAGAACAACATCATTTTTTCTGAGACTCTTGGATCTGATGGTATAATTTCAGGTAGCTAAAATGAAAGATATCATTTTTAATCGTTTCATCAATATACTTGTGGTTTCCTGCATTTATACTTGAAAAGATATATTATATTACTTACAGTTCCAAGAACTTCCAACTGACACAAGTAGTGAGTTTGAACATTGTAGATGCGTTTTTTCGGAATAGTCATAATAGGTGCTGCAATAAATCCATTCATAGTAGCTATAGAAAAGTATTCTGAGAATTTGGTAGCATTGAATGTGGCTGACATCAAAATAATTTTAACATTTCTTGAATTACTCCTTTGTAATTTTCTGATAACTAGTAAAAGAAAGTCCATTTCTTGGTCACGTTCATGAACTTCATCTAGTATTACATGTGTAAAGTCCAACATGCTCTTAGTAGATATAAGCCTTCGTAAGAGAACTCCTGTAGTACAGTAAGTTAATCTTGTGTCTTTGGATACATTTTTATACATTCCAACTTGAACACCAATAAGTGACCCCAAAGGCCAATTTCTTTCCTTTGAAACTCTGTCTGCAATGCTCAAAGCTGCTATTCTTCTAGGCTGAGTTACTGATGTAAAAAGCAGATAATAAATTATCAAGCATTTAAGTTTACTGAAAATTACTAATTTTTAAACTATGTAATGCATTTTTATTATTTACCAATTATATTGCAAGGTTGTCTGTGTTTGTGACAGTCGTCTAAAATGAATTGTGGAACTTGAGTTGATTTACCACATCCAGTCACACCTTCAATTATGGTAACGGTATGATTTTTAATGTTACTTATAATCTGATCTTTACTCTGGTTTATTGGAAGACTCTCTTGGGGACGATGTTCAAAATTGAATGTACTGTAAAACTTATCTAACTCTTCTTTATCAACTTCGGTTCCTACTTGAGTAGGGACTGTACCAATCGACAACTCATCAATTTTATTCCCATTTTTTTTGGAGTCTTTTAATGCCTATATTAAAACAATAATTCATAATTACTTCCAATTTTACCGCAATTTGATCAAATAAAAAATAACTCAATCTACAGACCTCTAGAGCTTTTCTGTTCTCTTCTTCCACATATTTTTTAACATAATCAGTTCCCTTTTCAATTGGTACATTAGAAGAAATGATTGAAACAGCTGAAGACTCGCTTGGCGCATAGTTTGGTTTTCTAGGCCTTAAAGGAGCCCTTTTGAACTCCTTATTCGGCCTAAATAAATCCATAAGATCCATTGTGCCTCTGTAGGACAGAAATTCCATTAAAAAAACATTAGATGAAACATATTCAATTATTTTTACTTATAATCAATAAGTATTTTTGTATTTGAATATAATAATTTTTCTTTGTACAATTTTTATCATGGACACAAAAAATGAATACTTGTTGATAGTCTCACGTTGAGTGAGAAATTAAAAAAAAATGGTGTCACGTGATTAAAAGACGTTAAGTTTTTTCGGAACAAAGAAAGCTAGCTCTTCCTGGAATTCCAACAGTGGTCGTTTTTAGTTCAGCAAGATGTTTGGAATTAAATTGCGAAATGCAAGAATGCAAAAAACTCGAACTTTTTCATCGTTCGTGATGAGCGTCTCCTGATAACTGAACTCAACTGAATAATCGCAACAAGTAGGTGTCAAATGTCAGAGACGAATAGCTTAGATTGGGTGTTCTGAGAAGATTTACCGGTAAGTAAAATAACAGCGTACCAAGGTTATACAGACAAAGACATTCGATTGCTGAATTGAATTCTGACAGTGTGATGGGCAGAGATTTGAATTAGGGCTACAAAAATTCGTAATAACGTTGAAAAAATTAAATATTTACCGTTGTTTCCTTTGTTTACAGATCTGCGCTGCTCGTGCCGCCCTTCAGCTTTTTGATTTCAAAGACAAACCACCACAAACCACCGCTTACATAGGCTTACATGAGATGCATGCACTGACCTGGCGAAGTGCGAGGTGCGAGCAGCACGGGCAGTCGCCGGGCACTGACAATATGCGCGCGCATGCCGATTGTTTACATGTATTAGTGTACTCGCCTACATTGCACGTACACACACTTACACATATTCACGTCATTGCTCTGTGTTATTGTTTACACATAGGAAAAAATGAAACAAAAGCCCGACAATAAAACAGTTGAAAAGTCTGTTTTCAACGTTCAAAGGTGCTTCAAGCAATTTAACTACCTGTAAAAATACTAGAGATATCAAAATTTACGACTCTAATCGAATAGGAGTCGTATTTTAAAATGTACAGTTAGCCCTGTTGCCGACTTTCCATCAAATGAGCAGACGTGTCTCCTTTCACCATGGAACAGCATCTCACAGCATCTGGCTTTGCATTAGAACTTGGTCGTTGAAATATGACATTGTTATATTAATCAGGTAATAAATATATCATTTTTAACTTTTTTCAATACCCCAGAGAAAAGAAATTCAGAAGACAAAATCGCGAAAAATGAAATCAGGACATACAATTTTTCTGGGCCTTCTTTCTTGTTTATCTGTGATTGTGAATGAGAATTAGATATTCCTTTTATAAATTTGACCATTCATTAACTAACTATTTAGTAATTTATTTTTTCAACTTTTCTACAGCAATAATCATGGCAAAAGATAAAGAGCGTACAACTACTCAAACTAAATCCCAGACTGTGAAAAACATGACGAAAAATGAGCTGAAGAAGACTGAGTCTGGCAAAAATAAAAATTTGTAAGCCGCTTTATTGTCAATTCCATTAACTTTTCTTTTGTATTTCAATGAATATTCAATACAACATTTTTTTTAAATTTATTTTCAGAAACTGGTGGTTACTATTTGGAACTATTTTAGTACTTACTTTTGCTACAAGATTTTACAAAGTAACAGAACCACCCCACGTGTGGTAAGTTTTTTAAATAAACTATAAACCTTTATTGACATTTAAACAATATGTATTTCATTTTTTAAATTTTATTCAAGTTGGGATGAAACTCATTTTGGTAAAATGGGAAGTTGGTATATCAACAGAACATTTTTCTTTGATGTTCATCCACCTTTGGGCAAGGTAATGTTGAAGTATACTTTATTATTTTCATTTAGTTATTTATACATGAATATGCATAATTAAAACCTGATATAATTTTAATGATTGTAGATGCTCATAGCTTTATCTGGGTATTTAACAGGGTATGATGGGACATTCCCTTTTGAGAAACCAGGAGATAAATATGAAAATGTTAATTATATTGGCATGAGAGTAGTAAGTATTATTTTTATAAATACTTTTCAAACTAATTTACAGTCAACTGAAATAGTCAAACTTCTTTTCAGTTTTGTACATTTTTGGGTGCAACAATAGTGCCGTTGTCTTTTTTGACTGTATGGGAATTGACAAAGTCAGCAAGAGCAGCAGTTCTTTCATCAGGATTAATACTGTTTGGTATGTTGAAAATCAAAATCAGGTTGACATAAAAAATTATAGCCATTGATTAATATTTTACATTTTAGATGTTGGGCTTTTGACCCTTAATCAGTACATCCTACTAGATCCTATACTACTGTGTTTTATGATGTGTGCAACTTATGGCATGGCTCGTGTTGGTTCGTTGCATGAACAACCATTTTCATTTTCTTGGTGGTTGTGGTTAACATTTACAGGTGTGTCTTTAGCGTGTACAATGAGCGTAAAATTTGTTGGATTATTTGTTGTGACCTTGGTCGGATTTTATACAATTTATGAATTGTGGAGAGAGTTGGGAAATTTAAATCAATCTGTGGTAAGCTCCCTTCTACAAATTTTATAGTTTTCGATTTTTTGAATATAGAAAAGCTAATTGCAATATTATTTTCAGATGACTGTTTTTAAACATTTAGTGGCTAGGATCTTTTGTCTCATAATATTACCTATTTTTCTATATGCATTATTTTTTTACATTCATCTAAGCGTTTTAAATAAAAGGTGAGTACTTTATTGTGAGAAATACTCTAATTTTGTCATAAATTATATAGATACTTGTAACTAAACTCTTTTATTATATTTCTAGTGGGAGTGGTGATGGATTTTACAGTTCTGAATTCCAATCGTTATTGGAAGGTAACTCATTGCATAATGCCACAATGCCGCGACACTTGGCATATGGTGCAAAAATTACATTGAAAAATCATCGCACTGGAGGAGGATATCTGCATTCACATTGGCATCTTTATCCAGAAAGCGTCGGTGCACGTCAACAACAGGTAAAGTTTATTCATTTTTTTGTGTATGAAGTCAACACACGTGAATATTGTTTAAATATTTCTTTTATATTACTTTCAGATTACAACTTATTCGCATAAAGACGACAACAATATGTGGATAGTAAAAAAATACGATACTGACGAGATTTCTACCGAGCCTGAGCTAGTGAGACACGGCGATCTTGTTCGTCTAGAGCACGTGATTACTCGACGAAATTTACATTCTCACAAGGAGATTGCGCCAATATCTAAGAAACATTATCAAGTTACTGGTTATGGAGAGGTGAATTATTCATTCATCAAAATTATTTTTAATAATGCAGCCGTGAAATAAAAATTCCATGATAAATATTTTGACAGAATGGTACAGGCGATGCGAATGACGTTTGGAAAGTGGTGATACATCACGGAAATGAGGGAGATGTTGTGGAAACGGTGACGAGCAAATTGAAATTTGTACATTATTTACAACATTGCGTTCTCACGTGCAGTGGAAAAACTTTGCCTAAATGGTACAGCCACGTGCATTCATTCACCAGATTAAATTGAATCCTTTTGTTTGTTCGGCTAATATTTACTTTTTTTCTTATCCAGGGCTTACAGTCAACAGGAAGTATCTTGCAATCCAAACATAAGAGATAAAAATTCTTTGTGGAATATAGAAGACAATCATTTCGCGAAACGTAAGATATTTGTAAAATTCATTGTTGAGTTTTGAGTAACCTTGACATATTATAACAAAATCTTGAAATATTTGCAGTGCCAAACGTAAGTTTTCAAGTGTACGCGCCGGGTTTCCTCAAGCGATTTTTCGAATCTCACGCCGTAATGTTACAAGGAAACTCTGAGCTGAAAGTCAAAGAAGGCGAAGTATTCTCAAGACCTTGGCAGTGGCCAATCAATTACAGGGTATCGCACAGTTTTAACGAACAAATCATCCATCACAATAATTGCGTAAATTAATGAAAAATGAATGATATTTCAGGGTCAATTTTTCTCTGGAAACAGTCAGCGAATCTATCTCCTCGGCAATCCAATAATATGGTGGGGAAATATCGTATTCCTGGTAATTTTCGCGCTCGTCTATGCGAACGCAGCGGTGCGTGAAAAGCGAGGCTGCGAAGAAGACACGGAATCGGTGCGACAAAGGAAAACCATCACGAAGGCCGGAAGCTGGCTATTTATCGGCTGGCTAGTGCATTACGCGCCGTTCTGGGCGATGACGCGAGTTCTCTACTTCCATCACTATTTCCCGGCGTTGCTTTACAGCTCGATGCTAACTGGAATAACGCTTCATTATATTCTCGAAAGCTTATCGATATTATTCACCGACAAAATTGTCGCCAAAACTACTTATCACGCTATTCTCGGAATTGTCGTGTCTGGAGTAGCTTACAGGTGAGCTTTCGTCACGAAAACAATTTTCGCTCGCGCTTTGCCCAAAATGCTAGATTTTTTCTTCTAATTCGTTTGCTTCTCTTTTTTTTTACAGCTTCTATTTGTTTTCTCCGTTGGCCTACGGCATGGTGGGGCCAGCCGCGAACGATCCAAACAGCACGCTACATTCCCTTCGCTGGCTGGATACTTGGGAATTTTGAAAGCTCTCATCTTGCCGCTAATTATAAGCTCTATTTATTTTTTTTATACACGTATAGATGCTAGTTATTTACAAACGTTATCATTTTTATATTAAAACTCACTATTCGCCAATAGACGCGAAGTGTAAAACGAAAAAGCTCGACTAATGTTTCGCTTAATCCAGCTAAATATCCCTCTATTTGTTATCTTAATTGCTATCTTTAATGCGAAATGTTCAATCTGCAAAAGCTCTGATAAAAGCTTATCGCAATCAAACGTGACACAAAAAAACCTAAATAGTCGATTGTAATGTGTGTGTGTGCGCGCGCGATTGAAGTCTATATATATTAAATTGGAGAATGACGTGTGTTGGTGGTCGTTGGGTAATTGGCGTTGATTATGATGAGATAAGAGCGCCAGCCTGTATCACACGAGAAGGGGGATTTGGCAAAGGTATATAGCACGCGCGGCTCGAAAAAGCGGGCTAAAGCACGCGCGTTCGTAGTACGCAAGCTCGACGAGCAGCGTTGCAGGAAATGCCCAATAAAAGCGAGGAGGAGTGGCGAAGAGGGGCAACGCTGAGAGAGAGAGAGAGAGAACAAGAAGAGATAGAAGGAGTTTGGGCTGCACCGTGATCCGTGTGAATTATATTCCGCGCTGCTGCTGCTGCTGCTGTAAATCGATAAATCCGCATCCAAGAGACTCTTGTCTTGTTTGTTTTTTTTTTCTCATTCGCTGAGGGTATAAAACGCACGTGCGCGCGCCAAGGGCTGGGGTTTGGGAGCAAACTGGGCTACTATGCTATAGTATGTATATGTGCATTGACGAGTATGTGTGTGTGCGTGCGGTGCAATGTGTGTTGGGTCGCCCCGATTGTGTGTTGGGTCATAGCTGGCGCAGAGGAGCTTTCTGCTGCGCGGCAACGGCGGCGGCTGTCATTGCCGAGTGAGTGAGCGAACGAGCGAGCGACGAGCAGTTGCCTACTGCCACGTGCTTTACAAAGGTATTTAACCCGCTGGACAGCAACTTTGTAATACGTTATATCATATCTTTGTATTGATTGCTCCATTATCAGCGTGCGTGTCGGCATTGATTTTTTTTTCCGTTTTTTATCGCTTTCTTTTTTATTATGCAAATTCAACTCGCGATCGATAATCAAGCCAGCCAGCGCGTGTATGTATGTAATGACAGCTGCCTTTTCTTTTATTTATAACGCGAAATTTGCCCGCGGTTTGTCCAGATCGATTGTCCGGCGCTCTCTAAGACCGTCAGCTCGCAGTGGGTTAGTTCCGCGATAAACACAGGAAGTCGTGATTATATCTTTTTTTTTTCGTCTATCTAAATTTCGAACTCAACATTGAAAATAGTCTATGATCAATCATCTCATCGCGTCATTGTTTACGTTAACTCTTTGGTCGATAGATAATACTGCAGCTTATATTGATAAGCGCGTGATTACGATGTGTCGTGATCTAGTTCGTGTGAGGATACATGAAGTTAGAATATGATAAAGTGTGTATAGCTATCGAAAGGAAAACAAAAAAAAAAAGAATGATATAATGCAACGTTACACCGTAATAATATAGTTGTCTTTCACGGCGCGACACATCATCGATTTTCTATGACAACAGTTCGATAAAACGCAGTAACACCTTCTTCCGCTGACGTTGAAAGCGGCTCTAATAATAGTTGAGAATTACCGCTCGATAAATATTTAACGAAAAAGAGCTCGTAGCGGGCGGAAAAGGAAAAAAAAAAAAAGAAATTCAATACACTATAAACTCTATACAGTCGACGCGCAGACAGAAAGTGAGCAATACATACTTGACGAGTTAGCGCGCGACCGACCACTTATTACTTATTAAGCGGGTAAAAGTCTCTCGCAAGTTTCGTTTTTTTTAGCTCGATATCCTCGCTAATCGAGTTATCGCTACGCAGGTGATTTAAATGCCGAGCAGCAACGACAGTTAATCAAACACACAAGGGGGGGTTAGAGAGAAATGGAGTTGGCGAAGGTGTTGGTGGTGCTGCTATGCTCGTCGCTGAAACTCAGCCAAGCAGGTTGGTCGGAAACGATCGCCCGACGACCGGACAACGTGCTCGCGGATTTCAGCGCTTATCGCCACATCAGCGTCGTACATTTCGACGTGCCGGAAAACTTGGTGTCGGTGGCCTTCAAGTGAGTCTACAGCTCGTACGACGATATTATGCGGTAATCGAATTTATTAAATGTACCTATAATTCCCATGCGCGATTCAGGTTCACGGCGAAAGAGGTGAAGACCGGCGGTATCGGCGAGTGCGATCCGCGAGATGTGTCGATCAACCTGAAACCCGGCAGTCTGCCGTTGGTACGACCCGACGGCTCGAGAATCGAAGCGAAATTGCTGGATGGTAATACACGACCGCGAAACTACAGCCTCGAGGTTCTCAGCAACGGCGATGAGCACGTGGTGAACATCGTCGCACCACCACCGGGTGATTGGTACGCCATTGCCTACAGGTCCTATCAAGATCCCGACGACGGGAAAATCAAGCAACAAGGTAGGTTGTACATATGGCCAAATCCACAAAAAAAAAACTGCCATAACTTCGTTCGGGTTTTGGCAAATTAAAAACTCGGGGTTACGCTCGAAATTATTA
>JAWWMK010021548.1:0-17623 GCA_035047105.1 Galeopsomyia nigrocyanea | reverse complement strand
ATAGGCAGACTTTACTCCGAAACACAGCCAGAAAACGATACAGCGAGTTGCTAGCATGGTCTACAAATGGTTTGTTGTTGAAAGCTCGAGGTATGAATTGCGACTGTAGTTTTCTGCATACCGAAAATAGCACGTACCCCGGAAAAAATTGATTTTTAAATGGAAATAAGAGCTTTTGGCGCTAGCGTGCAAAATGTGAAAATATTTACAAACTATTTTTTTGATTAAGTATTGCAACAAATATAGAACTTTTTAGTGCGTTTTTTTCTCTTTCCAACCGTTAACATATCTAATACATCAAAACACCAAATTTGTTTCTTCAATTAAAAATGGTAAAGCTCTATTGAATCACATCGGATTACAAATATCACTCTATTGGCGAACGATCGATGCTGAACATAGTTCGCTCTTTGATGTACATTTTATTGAAATACCAAATACAAATTTCAGCGATAAATGCAATCGTTGCAGACGCAAATCCAATAAGCAAAATTATTATCAAATTAGCTGCTATGTCAAATTTACTTATCACATCTTTGCTTCTCCATTGTATTTTCTTACTTTGCTGGCATTTCCAAATTTTCGCCTCAATTATAAGATTCCATTAGTCTTGACCAAATGTCATCAAACTTGTCGACAAAAGGTGATGCCCTTGCAAAGGCAAACACTACGGGTTCAGAATGAAAGTCGACTTTAGCAATCTTCATTTTCGGCTCATGATACTGCGAAATGTCATGCAAAGCGACTCTTTTCAAAGCGATGCAAATCGATGGATTGTCATTTTCATTTTCGTCGTAGCAAACCGACATGTTGATCGTATATCTTATGTTATCCCTCGATTTTTTCATGTGTCTGTCGGCAAAGTGATAAGTATAATCGTGAGCGTAAACAGGCAGGCCGGAATTGTCGATTTCGTCTATTGTTTCGAGTGACAATTTATCTCTGCTGAGCTTAACATTCACGAGATTTGACAGCAAATCCGCCGTGTACATCATACAAAGTAAAACGATCGTTAGGAATACAAGTTTGCAGAGCTCAATTTGAAAGCTTGAATTAGAAGCTTGAAACACGCGATAATCGAAATAACGCAGAAGAAGTTTACGATGAAAGTTACAGCGCGACTAAATTTGATACAAGTATAGATTATAGGTACAACGAAATGAGGTTGAGTACCATTGACTCATGTGGAAACTCACGCCCACGTAGGGATGTTATCACCATTGCGGATATCGGCATCATCGTGATTGTCTTATCCCGCAAGCATTGATGAAAATATGACTTGTTGGACAATTCAACGCGTTCGTTCATTAACGAAGCATTCATTGTTTGGGCAATCAATTTTATGAATTTGTTGATAAATAGCTGTTGATGAATAGACTTTGGGTTCTATTTGTGTATTTATTCACATTGTTCGAAAACACCGTTACCTGATAGGGATTCAACTCGCTTTTTAAGGAATAAATAAACGAGTCTATCCACTTTCCAGCGACAAGAATTTTAGTCGTTAGGAAAGTTAGTACAATAAGGTGATAATGAACATGCATTTCTTTCGTTTTGAATTTTCACACATTCTTTTTTACTATCACTAACAATTTACTTCTCTAAGCAAAGAGACTGCCGGTGGTGAAGATACACAAGAATACCTCTAGTCAATTGTTACCCTGTTCGTTGTTCTTACCATCTCGTTGCCATTAATTTGACGTAAACTAACAAAGTATTTCCGAATCCAGTAAATAATTGATCAAATCGATTATAAACTAGTCACTTCCTGCTTCTCTATTGTGATTCTGACTGCACACTATTGTACTTACTTTGATTATCTTGCAAGCTAGATTGTTCTCTATTATCATATTTTTTGTAACAAAAGCTCAACTTTACTTCCACATCAACGAAATAAATTTTTTTATCAAACGTTGTTTCAATTTTGCCAAAGCACTTAGAGGATTGATTTTAAACGTTAAAGGATTGAGAGCAAACAACTCAATAATGAAAGCGACAATAGTCACTGTGAATCCAAAAACCAATATATTGATCAGACCGCGGATCGGGAAGTTGGAGTCATAATTTGAACTATCTTCCTGAATTACTTCATTTTGAACTCCGAATGTATAATTCCATCGTCTCGGATCGGCCAGGTAGATGCCTGATTCTATCAATTTCATCCAAACGTCATTGAATTTGTTGACGTAAGCCGAAGCTCTTTCAAAAGCGAACGCAACAAAATCGAGGTTTATATTGGCCTTGGATATTTTCATTTTATAATTTTTATTCTGCGCAATACTGTATACAGCATGTGGTTCAGATGCAACGCAAATCGAAGGGAAAACTTTCTGACTCATATTGTGACACTTATCTGTTATTGAGATCTTCATATCTTTAGTTTTATTCGTATTTTCAGTCATGAACGTATAAGCATAATCTGAAACATAAATGGGCAGACCAGAATCGTAAATTTCATTCTCGCTGTCAAGTGACACTTCGTTAGTGAGTAATTTCAAGTTCATAAGACTTGCCACTAGATCGTACGAATACGTCATGGACAACAGGACGATGGTCATGAAAATGAAATTTTCAAACAGATTTTTTATTTGTTTGTTCAATGCAACACCGAGGAATAGTTCGATGACATCGAATATATTCCTTTTTCCACTATTTTCTTCGTATATTCTCAATAATACAGTAAAGATAAAAATTATAGCACTGATCCAGATAAAACTTATGAGTAAATCAATGGGTGAACTCAAATTGGAGTGAATAAACGTAGGTACTATAAATACTAAATTTTCAGTTGACAACAACTGACTCATTACTATATCTTTTCCATATAAAATAGTCCCTACCATTACAACATTTGGTAGCACAGCCATCGTGCCATTTGACAAATTTTGGGTACCAAAATCTTCATCTGTCCAATCTAATTCTACATACTCAACTGAAGCGTTTATCATTTGAATACTTAACTGTATTACCTTATAATCGCGACCCGTCATTTCTTTCTTTTTACTTCTTTCGTCGATATATGTTATCGAGTATGGTGGATCATCATCGTAAAGTACTTTGATAGGGTGTCTGTTAAGGTTGCGCAACCGATCCGGAAATAAATGTGTGCGAGCATCTAAATTTTTTACTTTCATTTCACCTAAAAATGGGTTGTAAATAACGCACTCGGGAGTTAATTGATTACCACTCAATAGCAGAACGGTAAGTTCAAGAAATTTTAAAGTCCAAGCGTACTGGAATATTTGCTGGAGCAAATTTTCGTTTGCCTCGTCGAAAAGTGAGAGCAATATTTTTGGTCTAGTTGGAATCGGAGCGAGTTTAACGAATAAGTTCAAAGTAACCTTGATACTTTCAAAGTTTGTGCAATCTTGTGAAATTACGTAGAGGACACGGCTTGCTCTTGGATTATCGTGAACTTTCAAGTTCAAAGATCGATCATGATCCATTTTTGATGTATCAATGATCACAGACGGCAAATTACTTACAATTTCGTTGAAAAACCATTCTTGTTTTTCACTTAAAAACTCGCCTGTATTCTCCCGAAATATCGTAACTTGATAAGGAAACACCTCGTTTTTCAGCGAAACGATGAAAGAACTCATCCACTTTTCGGCGAAAATCATCCGAGTACAAATGAAAATCCGTAAAAACAACCAACGCATTTTATTTTTTTTGCGAAGTTACTCGACTTTGATGTGATTGCAAATTCGACAGAACACTAAGCTTTTACCGCAGACGACAATACGCGCGAAATAATTGATTTTTCCATAAAATTTAATTACGTTCGAGCGCGCTGTCCTAGGAAAAACGATGTAGACTCGTAAAAATAATTACAACTTCTGCAGTTGAAACCAACATTACCAGCACAATTTTTTTTCTTTTAAAGCCAAGTGCAGGTAAAAATGAGAATTTTAATGAAACTTGCAAAAAAAAAAAACCAAAACAATAAAAAAAAAACAAGCAAACCAAATAGAATCTTATCCATATTTATACGCACACACCGCGTTGAATTCAGTATATAGCATACATTATCCTGATAAACGCGTAAGTACTTCTTCTCCCTCCCAGCATGAAATATCCTCAAGTGCATACACACACGAAACAAACTCCCATTCGCCTCTTTTTCTTCCACGCCCTATTCTCTATACATCTACTTTATTGCGCGCCGAAAGAAAAAACAAAACAAAATCTGCGCCGTTTAAATTTGTATCGTCTCTTTCGCAGTGTCAGCAAAATAAACGTATTACAAACGAGTCCCTTGCAAAAAAAAAAAAAAAAAACTTGATCGTTCAATTGACTGTTGCGAATGAGAATAAAATAAAAAGTAAACGAAAAGATTCTCGTTAATTGACGAATTCTTCGACTTCCTCACCGTTACATCCCGGTGATACTTCATTACGCTGTTAAACTGCTAATTTATCGAGCACGCGCGCTTCGCATTTTTTTTTTTTGCTTCGTTTCGCTTGATGATGGTATTTTCTTTTTTACTCTCGAATGCTCGAATAATAATTACATGTTTATACTGTTACGTTCTGTATAAAAACTTTGTCTCAACATCAAAGGTGCAAAGGCGGAAAAAAGGTGTAAACGTAAAATTAAAAATCTATAAAGTTTTAACTCAACTCATCGTTTACTTTACGAAACAAAAACAAACAAAAAAATCAATCACACCTTATTATACTTTCACGCTTCGATAACCGCAACTCTGTTTTTCTATCAAAGGAAAATCGTCTCGTTGCAAACAACATATAAAGGGCGCAAGTATAAAGTGTATATACAGGCAGTATAGCAGCCGGTAAATCAATATTGAAAGCCACCCTCGCTTTTGGTCTTCTTATATACGCTCTTCGTGTAACGCGATATTACAGTGCACAGCGAATTTCGGAAGAGCTTTGTCTTCGTATTCCCCTGGCGCGCAACGAACGCTTTATGAATTTTGGCGTGCCAACAACGCGCGTCGCGGTTTTCATTAGCGTAGGCACGAGAAGAAATGCAATTTTAAAGTTTGAAGTCGATTTATGAGGATATTTCTTTTTTTTTTTTCGTACGCAAAAAAAAAAATCTAGCGAGGATGAAAAAAAAAACAGGGAATTTTACGAGTGAAAATAGCTTCTTATCACTACATCGTTACTGCGCTTATATTTATATACCGTCACGAAATGGAAGGGAGCGACAGACGAAATTTGAAATTCTCAAAGCATATTACACATCGCGCATAAAGTCGCGTAATGGACGTTGTAAATAATTTATCGTAGAATTCTCTCAGACTTACAAAAAAAAAATGTAACAGTCGCCGTTTGCAATAAAAATAAAAAAGAAGCATATAAACACTCGTCAATGTCAAGCGCGCGCGGCGCGGAATTAATAGAGACGCGAGTTAATTACGCCACATAAGTGACGTTTGTCTCGCGAAAATGATATCCCTTGGCAAGCCGGGATAAGAAGCATATAGGCGCGCGACGAAAAGAAAGATTGCTCTTATTCGCATAAAATTTTATTGCAACTCGTACACACGTAATACGAGCGAGGCTTGCAATTCGTTCCGCGAGATTATCGTTTGTTTTATAAGGGGATAAACTGATCTGTGTGTATATGTGTGTATAAAGGTGCAATGAACCTTCTCTCTCTCTCTCTCTCTTTTGCGGTTGCGACTTTTTCACGCGAATGTCATGTCAAGATTGCCGAGATCTAAGTTTTACCCCCATTCGAGTCGCGAGTTTGCGCGATTCCAATGCCTTTTTTGATTCCATTTACGGTCTATTAGCGTTTTCTTTTGCCTCTCGAGACGAAGAGAGATAGGGGAAAGACTGGTTTTAGAGATGAAAATAATAATGAGAGGCTGTCTTCGAGTTTCTGTGTTGGATTTTTTTTTTTTTACATTGATGTAATTCGAAGTGTTTATTACTATACGGTGGAGAAAAAAAATTAATTGGATGATATTTTGTATTAAGGCTAACGGTAAAGTTTATTGTACAATGCAGTTTGGAATTTCATTTTTGCTTGTTTTGTAATTAATTGATGTTATAAACGGGGGAATTTTAATTTGATAATCCGATGAAAAATGTGTGTTATGAAAAATATGTACAGAGTATGATGGCTAGTTTTACGGCTTTAAAACTGTACTATTTTTTTTTGCTTGAAAAGTTACTTTTCAAAAATAATAATTCTGTCAGAGTAAAGTCGAAACTACTAAAATACAGCCCGTGAACTTTATCCGAACAAATCGGGCATGTACGGCGGCGATTCTATCTGACGGAAAGTTTTTGAAAATTCATCACGGCGGAGGGATAGAAAAATTGCAGCGAGAGTCTAAACTATTAAAAAATAGTTCATGGCCCTCCCTAATGTCCGAGTAGGGTTCCTGCCATATCGATTGTGATAACAAGAATTATTTATAAACAAAAATGCAGATGGGAGTGGCATTTTTTGTATATTCCTTCGTGGTTGCTATACGATAGGCGCTACTCATTCCACCAAATTATTTTTTAAATTATATTAATTTTAGAGCATTTAATGACTCGATTCGTACTGATGTAAATATTATTATAATGCAGAAAAAAGGAGCCAGTGTACAAAGAACTGTCTTTCTAATGGGGGTATACGCGGAAAATAATTGAAAGTCACTCGAGTGACATTACATCGTCGCCTGCAACGAGTAATGAGGGCAAAATGTAATACATAAAAAAATTCAATAAAGTACCACGAGTATCAAGTAAAAAAAAACACAAATAATAATGATGAAAAATTTACATAAAACTACTTACCTCCAAATCACTATCCCATACATTCCCATTCGATTCTATATAACAAAACGGAAAGCAATTTGTAGGCTCGAGATCATTCAAATCAAAGTCAACTCGCAGAAACGTTAAAGTACCATTAAATCCAAATCGCATATTCGATTCTCCACGCCGCCTTTAAGGATGTATTCCGATAATTTCAATTAGCCTCTCTCTTCTGTTGCTCGCGCACGCGGCCACTAATAAAGCATCGGATGCGTGTTATTTTCGTACCCGAGCGCGGCTAAACGGTCAATTTAACCCCTTTTGCATTTCCTTAATCTCACTCTCGATCGACTTGTGTATGTTTTTTTTTATTATTTCCTTAATTCGCTTCCGACGGGTGTGCGTAGATACTTTTCCGTTACGTGTGCTCGTGAAAATATGCAGGAATTTTTTTTTTTTTTTTCGTTTGATCACTCAGCGAGGGATATTGAAATTATGTTTACTTTGCTGCGCGGAATTTCGATAAAGGCCACCTTCGATAAAACGTTGCTCAATTAGTAAAAGGCTTACTTAGTTAAATGTAAAATTTATTTCACCTTGTTTTAGCTTTCCAGGACGATATCAATAACGACATATTTTTATTGTTAAAAAATTAATGTGCAAAAAGAAAAATGTTAGGTATGTAAATATGACAGCTGTGCAAAATTTGCCCAGGTAAAAATCAAAATTCAAGTTCAAGTATAAATAAAAAAGGCATAATTAATTGTTAGCAAAAAAAGTACTCACCCAAAACGCAGCAGCGAAGAAAATCTTGGGCGGTTAAAAAATGGCCGCCGTATAAACAACAAAAATTATGCACACATCTTTAATTTTTTTAATTAAAACATTTCTGCTCACTGCTGAAAATGCTTACCAATAAAATGACGATAAAAGCACTGAAATTTTAACAGAAAAGATTAATAGTTTTTCAATAAAACACATTTCTCGATATCTTTATACTGCAGCACTCGACAAGTCTAAACACGCAACTGAAATGGGACTCGATCGCGAACTGTATAGTTTATGAAGTAGGTAATATAGCAAACTCACACCTCAACAAATTAAACAATTAATTGAATAGACTTTGTTTTATAGGTATTTTAAGAACTGTCACTTAATACGAGACGTGGAAATGCAACAATCGCATCTCTCAACGTTGGTAAACAAACACGTCTGACAGTGTCCTGATTGCTGACCGCGGAAAAGGCGGCAATCTTTCCATTGCGCGGGATCCGGAAGTAGAGCTACTTTTTAATAGTTTTTTAAAATAAAATAAAAATAATAGTTGAATAAAATATTCTTTTGCAATAAAAATCTATAGGAATGATTGAGTGCTTTAATTTTTAATTTAAAAATATAATTCATGGAAATTAAATTTGAAATATAGGCCGCGGGAAAGATGAAATAAAAGCAAAAGTTATAGTACACCAAGGTAGGTTTAATTTTATTCGAAAATAAAAATAAATTTCAAAGATTATTTTCTTACTGAAAAATTAATATATAGAAAAAAAAACAGTTGCTTGAGGCCATAAAATAAAATTTCGCGATTATAACAAAAATTGAGATACTGATACAGAAAAATATCAAAAAATAATTTTACAAAACCTGGTGTATTTTGTAGAGGGCAAAAGATAACTTAAAATTAATTTACAAACTATTTTTTTCAGGAGAAAAAACTAAAAGAAACTGTACAATTACATCAAATTAAAATCTACTAATAGGAAAACAAATACAACATGACAAAAGCAGTCATTACGAAAAAAGATAACCATGTCTTTCAAAAGTTGATCTATTCAAATGATTCATATGCTTACAATTTACCTAAATTAAGAAAATATGCCTGTCGAAAATGCTCTACTCTAAATCTTCAAATATTGGTTTCGAAAAATGGTTTCTCAAATAAAACATGGTGGAGCAGAAATTTTAGCTTTCTATTTACAATGATACACTTCAACATTTATCAAATAAAATTATTTTCTGGTTGAAGTTTTCTTTAGACTTAAAAGTACGCGAGAACGTTTGCATAGTCAGCTAGTCAAAGTTCTGCCATTAATTTTTATGCTTATTTTTGAAAAAATTAAACATATGAAAATGTATGGCTATTTCATTATTCGTTTTAATCCACGATTACTCATGAAAATAAAAAATAAAAATACAGAAACATAATTGTCATCGATTCCAAGAATATTCTTGAAATATCAATCCATGTCTTTCAAAACTGAATGAACGAATCAGTTATCAGCAGAGAAAAAAAAAACTAATAAATAAAATACAATAAGTTCGTCACATAAACTTAATGAGAGTATCAAAGTCACAAAATCGATGAAGCGTTTTTCCACGCTCTTTCAAGGCCTTTCCTTGTTGTGCCTGGACTTTGACAGCCATTAATTTTGCAAAACGTTCTTAATCATTTGCTTGAAATGTTCAAGCTTTTCCCTAAGTCTTTTTCCACGAGTAGTACATCTCTAAGGGCCGATTCACTCTCCAAAATTTGTCGTTCACTTGACGAAGCGTCTGCGAACCGCTCAAAACAACCAGCTGACCAGGCGTTGGAGCAATGTAAATGCAAAAGTTTAGTAGCCTGTCAGACTCGGATAGCAATTCTGTATCCAAGTCCAGTGTCAGCCTCATTGCCAAATATTTACTCAAATGGTCCACTAAAACGTACAAAAAAAATTAAATTAATTGTCAATATATTCTATTTGAATCATTTTCAAAGTACTGATGTGAATAATCATTACCTGTACAATTTGCCGTCGTCTTAATATATCTAATACTATTCTCTTTGAGAGCCTTGATTAGAGAATTATCTCCAGCCATTTCTGTAGGATGAGGTTTGAAAACTAATTCTATTTCATTGAGCATCAAAGGTTCACTAGAACCTTCTCCCTCTGTGTCGACCATAGAATCATTGCCACCTGTTTCAGCCTCTGCACTAGACGAATCATTTTCAGAGTTTTGTAGACTCTTGTGTCTTTTGGATGGCTTTGGATTTGAAGGTACTGGCGATGGAGTTGTCGAGTTTCTTGACGTTGCAGCTGTTAAAATTAAAATTTAATTAGAATCATAAAACTTATCTGCACATGTCATTTGAACTCGTTGCTTACCAGAAGCTGCTGGACTAATTGAAGGCTGTGGCACACCGTTTGTCGCACCATTACTGGACTGTCCAATTGCACTTTGAGAGGAGTCACTTTGATTTGCCACACAGACCACTGGATTTGGAGTAGTTGGGGCACTGACATTTGGCGTATTATTGTACGATGCTGAATTGTTGGGATTTTCAGGTTCATTGGCATTCTTCCTTGAACGCTGAGGCCTATTTTGACTCTGAAGCTTGATCCCTTCTGTGATTGAATTGACAAGAGCTGCCTGAGAATGAGAGTTGTTCAATTTTGCCAAAACACGCTCCTGGTGAGCCTCGTACTCATCTCGACTAGGGTAAATTTTGGAGATCAGCAGGTCAAAGTTTGGATCTGGCCTTAAGGAACGTTTTGAGACCAATTTCTTTCTGCATGTTGGACATTCCTATAAATTTTACATAAAAATAAATATAAATACACTAGAAATGTTCAATTTATAAACAACTAGTTTAAAATAAAATTGTCGCTATCTCAAACTTAGTCTATGAATTAATACCTATTTGAAAAATAGAATTTTAAATTTTAATAAATTTGATGCTGTAAATAAATTGCACTACCTAATCATAAAAAAAATAATGGCGAGTAGTAAACAAACGCGACTGTCATTCTCGTCTACCAAGCTAACCTCAAAATTCATCATCAATTCACAGCATCTCCCACTTGCAAAAGCTCTGCTCCGTTTTATCGACTATCAAAAACATCAACAAAAACGAATGAACAAATGCATTGACCGACCTTATTGCCACTCCTAAGCGCAGTAATGATACAATCGGAGCAGAAGCGGTGAAGGCACTCCTTCGTGGTCATCGTCTTCTTGAGCATGTCCAGGCAAATTGGACACATAAGCTCGCTGTGTAAACTCCTGGGGCTCACGGCGATTTCCGTGTTGTCGGTTATTGCCTCCTGGGGCGTACGATGCATCTCGTACAACGATAATTCCCATGTTTTATTTGAGCCAACCTGCTCGGTCGACGCCATGTTGACGGACTGCCGTCGTGCTGTTGAATTATTCTTGCGGCGATCTTGCGAGGGCTTCCTCGCGGAACGCGGAGTCGGAAACACGCGTGCGCGAGGTGCTTTTTAGGACGATGGCGCCAAAGTTTGGAGAGATGCGTCGTTGACTGCATGTTACAGGTATTTTTAAATTTGTTAATATGTTTTTATCAAAGAGAGTATGAAAACTTATTTATTATAGATTTTAAGATTGATATATGAATAAATACATATGAATCACATATATAAGTGCAAAATAATTCAAACAGTGATCAAAATTAAAAAATACATTGACTGAGTTATAAGAAGTCAAAAAAGAAAATTATTTTGGCATGGTAATACAAAACTAAATTTATACTACTTCTGAATCACTTTGAACATTTAATTGAAGTGATTTCAGTCATCAGTTCAGTTAAGTAGACACTAATAGAAACTCGTTCAATTGCATTCATCAAGGCACAAATCAAATAGGAAGGTTCAGCAAAATTTGTCAGAGCTTGCGGAAAGGCTTTTCCCAATTTTTGCACTTGTTCTAAGCAGTGTGTTTCCTTATGAGTTGTTTCATGCACCAGATCTTTCATATCATCTAATTGTTTAGTCTTAATTTTATGCTGTTTTTTAATATTGGGCAATTTATTTTCCTAACAAAAATAAAATAATGAAAATAAAAAATTTAATTATTAGATAATAATTGTACTCAAAACTCAAATAAATACCCGTTCTTGATCCATTTGCTCATTGGTAGGCCAATTTTCAAGACAAGCCTTGCAATCACATGTGAAATTATAGTTCCTCTCGAGTCTTACTTTTCTTTTAGACTTTTCAGCGTGAAAGTAGGTAGCATAGTATTCTGTGAACATCTGGCAATAATAATATTACATTAGAATTGGTGAAAAAAGTTCGGATTATAAATATATATTCTAACAAACCTGCTCGTCTTTCTTTATTGGCCTTAGAGCAAATAATACCACATTATTTGCATCTGTCATAGTGAAATGAACATTTGGTATACAGCTATGATTTATAAGTGCAAAAAGAGGTGCTATCAACATGCCTCTGTAGCAGCAGTGAACTTGAACACAGATTTCTTCTTGATGACCATTTTCACACAAAATGTTTTTCTCAAATTGCTGTATGAAAAGATTTAAATGTTTAATCAATATATTCATTTAATACAAAAGTGCAACATCCAGTACTTGCGAAAAAAAAAGTTGCTTTTTAATATACTGAATGAATACTTACACCATGGTAATTGATGTTGAAAATTTTAATCAATCTCAACATGAGGGAAGCTGCAAAAAGCATATCTTGATCTTTAAGTAAATCCGAAATGGATCTATACCTTTTTTCTCCAAAAAATGAGGTACAGTTGATAAATGCAAATAAAACTTTGATACTGTCATCAACGTGTGTCAGCAAATTTTCGTCAGACACATTGTGAGCTAAACTGTATAGACTCCTAAATTTGCTTCCATCAAATTTATCACCTGAAAATCCTTTTGTTCTTTTATCTGAAATCAAAACCATTTAGTTACATGTATATTTATTATGTTTAACAGAAGATAACAAGAAAATTTCTACAAACCAGGAGAATTGTCTATTTTTTCGATTTCATCTCTCAATTTAGATAAACTTCCATACTCTCTCACAGCTAAAATCAGTGTTCTAATAGTGAGCTGTTTAAAGATATCTGGTACTTCCATATTTCGAACTCTTGGCATGACATCACATTCAATGTCATGATACTGTTTGTAAGCTTCGTCTCTGCATTTCTCAGAGCAGAATAAAGCCCAGCCACATGATATACAAGGCACAGAATCCCATGAAATACACATGCAGTGGCAGCAGTAAGCAAAAGGTAAAAAATCAGTGTTGGAACACATAGCATATGGCTTTTGAACACAAATTATCTCCCCAGCCTTGAAATCCTTTGTTGCAACCAAGTGTCTGCCATACTTCTTGTCATACCTATTTCAGAAAAAATATTCCAACTGAAAGTTAAAGAAACAATAAAAATAGTTAAGTAAATCGTTTACCTGATATCTACATTGTCAAAAGGATCTTCAGTTTCCTTTTGCTTTAGCATAGCTACAATTTTAGCTTTTGCATCATCCTGTCCTTTTGGTTTGATTTCGGCTACATCTTTCTTTGCCTGATCAAAAAGTATCTTCAACTTTAGACTTTTGTTATCCGTTTTGTCTAATTTTTTTAGATAAAACTCAGCTTTTTTCAGTGCAACAGTTTTTTCTGGTTCATCCAATTCAGCATGACACAAAGCTTTGCGAACAAATAAGTCTACCTTGACAGCGTTGTCCTCTGTTATTTTTAGTGCTCTTTCGATATCCCTTATGCTCTCTTTGTACTTTTTCATGTGAAACAATATGAGTGATCTACCAGCATAGCCTAGAGCTTGGTCTTGTGAATTATGAGGTGCGCTGGCAATACTACTTGAAAAGTCTCTCCAAACTGCAGCATGGAGTTTGGCACTATGTGGATGTTTTTCATATTGTTCCGTTGCTTCTTGTCTTGATTCAATGGACAATGACAAGTTCTTTGCGACTCGAAATATCTTTCGATTTAATAAACTACTTGCTTTGCCTTCTCTCAAAGCTTTGATAATTACTCGACGTTCAGCATCCATTTTTCGAACGGTTCTAAATCGCAAATTAAAACGATAGAAAATTTGATTGGTTTTATTCTTCAAAACTATAAAATTAATGGATGGCACTATAAAACTTACTATTTTCCTGATGAAAATGGCACAATTGAAAAAATAATGTTTAGGTGTAATGCACTTGACTTGGCTCGCCGATTAGACTTGTATCAACACGTTTAGTACAATTCTCTTGCAGTGTTTACATTTGAAGCTATATATATATGCTATACATATATGTATTTGTGTACACTCCTACATGCATATACCTATTTTATTATTTTATATGATTGCCGCACGGATTGCCACGCTTTAATTAATTGGCGTATATAATGTATGTAAAATATCTATTTATTTATAGATGTATTTGTGTACACTTCTATAGAAATAATATATACATACATGCATACCCGTGTTATTGACTGCCGCAGGCCGCTTTTTAATTGATTTGCGAGAATTGGAAGCTAGCTCGTTAAATTGATTACTTATAATTAAGAGTCTAAATATGTATGAAAATTAACTTAATTAACTCAATATTTTTATTAGAGGTTAATTGCTTCTTCGAGGCGCGAAAATTCAAATAGAATAAAACATATATTTTTGATATTTGATCTTTCGAAATTTATAAGATAAAATGGTTTAAAAATTATTTTCATAAGTAAAAAAAAAAATTACTAAATAAAATAAGTGATAATATTTTATAAAGGAATATTTAGCATCATATTTAAAGTTTAATTTATTCAATTAACTTTAAGAGCATGAGAATACAGGGTTTTCTTTAATTGTACAAAGATGATTATTATACTTTTGATTGAATTATATTGTTGATAAGATATTGATGAATTTTTTTTTATTGAAGGCCATTCCGTTAATAGAACTTTTTCAATCGCAATCTAAAAAGTATCAAATATCAATGAATTTCATACTAAATATTGAATAATGTCTAATACTAATATCTACAAACTTTGTTTCATCAGTATAAAGTAACTCTTACAGATCAATGTAATCATCAATCACAAATTATCAACGTCGTGAGAATAAATAAAAATTAAAATTAAAAATTGTAAAGCAGACAAAACTTTTAAATACATTTAACGATAATCACAATAGCGTGGATATCGCAATCTCTTCAAAAACAGTTTTTTATAACCCGTTGCTAATGCATTGACCAATGTGTTGATATTGGAAGATGGTTCTACATAATTCTTTGTTGCAATTTCTACTGCATTTGCCAAGTCTTTCAAAGTTGATTTATCATATTGGATTTTATTTGCTTTAATACTTTTCAACAATTCGTCCATTTTTGTTAGCTTCTCTCCAACCAAAAGATAAGGTTTCTGAATATCTGGCAATAATGTTTCCTGAAATGTAAAATTCGTAATTAAAATTGGAAAATAGTTCATGAAACTCCAACTTCTTACCTGATCCAATTTAGCAAGTAATGGCCAATTATTTTTACAAGCTTCACATTCACATGTAAAATTGTAAGCATTTTTGCACATCCACTGTCTGTCAGCCTTCTTTTCTTCAAAATAGAGTCCATATCCACCATAAGCTTGATAAATCTGTAAAAATAGTATTATAAAAATCTTGAATGACTAAGTTTCAATTAAGTTTTTTTTGTTAAAAATGTTGTAAAAAATTATATTGTTACCTGATCATTTTTCTTAATAGGTTTGAGAGCAACCAACATCAGTTTGTTTGCATCTGTGTATAACACAGTAGCATTTGGATTGCAACTGTGATTTATCAAACTAAAAAGCGAAGATATCATTGATGCTCTGTAGCAGCATCTCATCTTGAAGCATAATTTTTTGACATACTTTTCTTTGCACAGAGCGGTGTTTTCCCAAACCTAGAAAAATACAATCACATTTTAACTTTCGTTTTCAACAATTGCATTTGTCTTGAATTTTAAAATAATTTACTTCTTGGTAATTCACGCTAAAAATTCCAAATAGCCGTAAAATGAGAGATCCAATGAACAGTACATCTTCATCAGCCAATAATTCCGATATAACTTTAAACTTATCTGCACTTTCAAATAACTTTGTACATTTTGCAAAGATTATTAAAATTTTAACAGCATCATTCACATGCGCTTTTGCAAGATTAGTTGATCTCTTGCTCATCAAACTGTAGATACTAATGAATTTATCATTTTCAAACTTTCCATTCTTCGAATATCCCTTGGTTTTCTTATCTGTAAAAATCATTTAATCATTTTACAAATAAGGAATCTAACACAATCAATGTAATTGTACCTTAATTGATTTACCTGAACACTTGTCAACTTCTTGAAGCTCTTTTCGAAGCTCTGAAATCCCACCAGCTTCTCTAACAGCAATGATCAAAGTTCTCACAGTGAGTTGCCTCAAATGTTGATGTTCAGCTGTATGTCGAATCATGGGCATCACAGCACATTCCATATCATGGTACTGTTCCCAAGCTTCATCTCTACATTTCTCTGAGCAAAAGAAACACCAGCCACAAACATTGCAAGGAATGGAGTCCCATTGGATTTTCAAGCAGTGACAGCAAAGTATGTAGGGTGTTAATTCTGTATTCGAGTTGATAGCATATGGTTTCAGTACGCTTATAATCTCTCCAGCCTTGATATTACGGGCTGCAACCAAATGTCTTCCATCTTTATCATCACACCTGTAGAAATACAGTCAGTATTTGATTTTGCTACTATTATTCCAAGATAAAATACTCACCTGATGGAAAGAGATTTGAACGGATTTTCAGCCTCTTTCTTGGATAAAATTTCCTCCACATTGATGCATTTCTTTTTCTCTGTACTTCTTGTGTACTCTGGATCTCCATAGTCAACAATTTCTTCCAAATCATCAACAATACTTTTCAATTCTTTCTTCTCTTTGTCGCTGTCATCGATCTTGTTGAATAAAAATTTGGCTTTTTCAAAAGTAGCTTTCTGTTCTGGTCTCTCCAAATCAGCGTAACAGTGAGTTTGAGTGCAATACAATTTGACTTTTAGAGCATTTGACTTAGTGATCAAAATGGCACGCTCTGTATCATTCAAAGCTTCGTCATGTTTGTTCAGATGTAATAAATACACTGATCTGCGATGATATGCAAGTGCTAATTCTTCGGATTCTAGTGGGCCATACGATATGGCTAGCGAATAAGCCTTCAACATGTATGCATGTCCCCTGGAATTGTGCTTCAGAGTATGATAAAATTCATCAGCTTCTACTCTCTCTTTTGTAGAGAAGAGCTTGCTCTTTGAGATTCTCTTTCCTTTCAAGTAAAAGTATAACCTCGTGTCTTTCGTATTTAGAGCATTAACAATCAATTGCCTCTCGGCATCCATTGTCAAATATACTTAAAGATAAATTAAACAAAGTAATTAAAATACGTTACGTTTCGACACACTGAACACACAGATAACGACAATCGTGCAAATTTAAACTCTCAATTAGCAATTAAACTATAAAAGCAAACAAGTGCAATAGCAAAGG
The DNA here is from genome assembly GCA_035047105.1 of Galeopsomyia nigrocyanea. Taxonomy (NCBI): domain Eukaryota; kingdom Metazoa; phylum Arthropoda; class Insecta; order Hymenoptera; family Eulophidae; genus Galeopsomyia; species Galeopsomyia nigrocyanea. The sequence continues at coordinate 585 of JAWWMK010021548.1, read as the reverse complement.
TTATTCTCGCTCAACTTTATTGTAGTCTTTTAGGCGAATAACCAGAAAATGCAGTGCAAAAACGTTTGTTTACATAAACGTTCCGATCTTGCTCATCTGGAAATTCTGGAAATAACCACTGCTGCCAACAAAAATCAGTGTGACCACGCTTATGGTGGGAATCTTTTGAAAATTCAAATGTCACGAAATTATGAAAATTAACCATTAAGGCGCGCGTCGCACGCAGATTGCAGATTGCAATGATTCAATTTCGAACATTCTATACAATTTCAAATTTTGATATGAACAAATTCGAACGTCCGAAATTCGATACTAACTGACTTTAGTACGTCTATTTTCATTATACAGTGGATTCGAACATCCGAAATTCGATACTAACTGACTTCACTACGTTTATTTTCATTATACAGTGGATTGTATAGTGGATTTAAAAATCAATTTTTCCCGGGGTATGTGCTATTTTCGATATGCAAAAAGAGCAGTCGCAATTCGCACCTCGACCTTTCAACGCTAAATCATTTGTAGAACATGCTAGCAATTCGCTGTATCGTTATCTGGCTGTGTTTCGGAGTAAAGTCTGCCTAC
>JAWWMK010021537.1:0-17623 GCA_035047105.1 Galeopsomyia nigrocyanea | reverse complement strand
AATGGCTGCTGGAAAACGGATTTCGCGTTCGGGGATAATTTAAATCGATGGAACTTTCATTATTTGATAGTATAAACTTAATATCTTAGTTTAGCACTGTCAAAGCATCTCGAACATATCAAAACCGATGATAGTCCCATATTGGTTATAGTCCCATATTGAGTACACCTACCTTAATTAATTGAGTTGTGAATAATAGTATTGCAATTATTCTAATAAATTGTAGTTAGCGACGATATTCTCAATCCATGTTTCAGATGGAATTCGGTGATAAAAATAACTGAATTAATTATATCGAACGCAGCAAATTCTCTTCGAATAAATCACGTTTACACGCAGAAAAAACACACACTCTTTCGAAAAAAATCACCATCGATCACTCTTCCATCAACAGGAATTTCTGAACCAACAAAACAAGCACAATTAATTTGAAAACTTTGAGTTCATGAAACGGCGAATCGCACGGACTGCCGGTATCAAACTGCTGCCATAGATAATTGCACAGAGCGCGAAATTTCTCACCTTTGCGCTGATTCTAGCTGACCACGCTCTCAAGTCTCGGCAAGTGCCGTTGTGGCGTAGATAAATGCGATATAAGCGTATATATATGATGCCTCGCTGTCTGCTGATATGTGACTCGCCATTATTTTGCAAATAATAATAATGGTAAATGAAGTGAGAGATACATTTATTACGGAAATGAAATACATTTTTATTAACTAAAAGTGATGGGTGTATTGATATTAATCTCATGTTTCGTCAGTCGATGATAAAAATATTCACGAGCAAGCGATATTATTTGGGAATTATGATTTTTTTTTATTGCAGAAGAGCTGAGCAACAACTTGATTGAAGTCTTACATCGTCATGCTAATAATGTAAAATTGCATTTTAAAAATCGCTATACGGCAAAAACTGCACAAAACAGATAAATATTGTTGAACTTGTAATTCAACGCGTTATCAATGCGCAACAGAAAGCACATTATAAAAAAAATTCTAACATTATCAGAATAGCAAAATAATAATACAAAGATTAGAAGGAAGTTGTGTGTATTTTCTAAGATAATGGAATTTTTCGTGTCGTTATTGCGTGTAATTTGTAACTTGTAGTGAAGGAAATTTTTAGTGTATAACATTGTTTTTTTTTACGAATCATATTATAATGAAGGTCCATTAATCATCCATTAAACATTTTTCAATTTATAAATTATTTCTCAGTATTGTGAATCCGCTATCAAACCTCACATTACATTTAAGTAAGTTACTTCCCTAAGTTCTAAGATACGTCAATTTAATCAGGGATAGAAAAAAAACAGCTGAGCGACTGATATCGATGGCAGCGGATTTAATGCTACACAATAAGTCATACAGTACAGCAAGCGTGAAAGCTAAGCGACTAAACCGCTACTTTTTTTTTTACAAAAGTGGAAATGTCACCATCTCTATCTAACTATCATAAAGTGTATTCTAAAAAGAAACAACGTCGTAAACCAACAAAAATGATTGTAACCATCATCGTCTAGTTGAATAATTTATTTCACTCGTTTACCAAACATTCGAGGATAAGATCTTTAACACTTAAACAATTAATAAACGTAATCGAAGCTCAAAGAATTTTGAAATCAGCCGACAAGAGTAAAAGGATGTAACCGATTTTTAAATTGCATATCACAGCGAAAATTCAACGAAATCGGTATATATGCTCGAAGTTTCGTTGTTGGTTAACGATCATCGTGACAGTCAGTCAGTCGTGTGAATTTCAATACTCGCTCGCGTCGTTCTAAATAAAAAAGCAAAATTTCAAGTGTATTTTCCGACGAACAAGTGAATAGTTGCAGTGATAAGTTAGTATCGTGTGTAAATCTTAAAAATTAAACACTTTTTATGGATTATTTATTTTCGGGTATTGCAGGCTTGTTAATATGGACGACAGAGACGACCTTCAAAATTTTATCAATCCCAGTAGACCGATGCCTCAGCACAATAGTAACCAGTCGATTCCTTATCACAAGAAGAGCAATTATTACGTGCAGCAACGTCGTCAATACTTTCGACCCTATAATTATCATCGTCATTGGAATACCAACGATAGCTCTTATAGTGATTGGCAAAACTTGCAGGGTAAGAGATTTTTTTTTTTGCAATAGCATATAATTTGTCAAAATTGAAAAAATACACATAACGAAACATTCTTTTTATTCAGTAACACTTTAATTTTCATCTAAGCAAAAAATTCGAAAATATTTATAACTAAAGTTATTTTTATTATTTTCAGTTACAAATCCAAAACTCAAGGACACGAAGTATGAAAAAACTTTCAAGTATTGCGATAAATTAGCTGACTCGTCAGTTCACGATCGAAGAGCAAATGCAGAGGCTAAGACTTTCATTCCAGTTAAAATAAAGCAGGAGGACATTTGTGCCAATAAAGCGAATGAGGTAAATTATTTTTCTAAATGTTTGATGACGTATAAATTGTGCCGCGTCATATTAATAGATTCAATAAACTTACTGGTATTTTACATTTTAATTTGCAACACTAAAACTAAGCTAAGAGTAGAGTTTTTCGCTTACTATTTGACGATTTGTTTTTTTTTTCACAAATAAAATGAATTACTGGTTTGATTTACTGTAAATGTAAAATTATTTATAGGGTAGTATTACTCGGTGATTTTTGTCACCGTGGTACGCATTCATTTTCAATATATGTTCAATTATTACTCACTTCAATTAGACATGTTTCTTGTGCTTTTTTTATCCTTCTATGTAAATAATTTTATTATAGAAACCACATGGGAAGATATCCAAGTTAGATTTAATTTTCAAATAAAGAAAATATCCCTTACAAAACACTTCAATTTGTTCAGTACAAAATCGACTACAATGCAGACAATCCTGTATTAACTAAACGTAGCTGGCTAAGGGAAGAATTTTCAGTGAATCGGACCACAAATTCATATGGACGAGTATCGGGCTGGGATGTTCAATCTGGTAATAATATAAACTATGTTTTCATGCATTCAGAAAAAATATTCACGATTAAATTAACGATGGTTTCATTCTTTAGATTCGGGTCTCGAATCATCTCCAATTCAAGATATTGCGGTCGAATCTGATCCGAGGCCATGCGATGAATTTGACATCAAGAATACAACCACCTACACTGATTTTACGCTGGGAAATTGTCAAAGATTTTCAAATCAAAATTCAGAAGATGGATATGATTTTTCAAAAAATAGTGGTAAGTTTATTAATAGATTTTTTTCCATACTTGTCTCGTTTTACTGATTTTTAACAAATTTAATTCTAGACTCACTACTCGAAAAGAAGCAGCTTACACCGATGGTTACAAAGTCACTAATGTCCAGAATCAAAATAATACAACCATTCGACAATATACGTAAGTTGAAATAGGATTTCGTTATAAATAACATTAATTCTGTCACTTAGTAAATTAAAAAATATTGTTTCTTGCATATTGAACAACATTGAAAAATATCTAGAGCAATTGAAATACGTTGTTTAGCTACGTAAATGTTAATTGTGATTTTTAAGATACAAATGAATCTAAAAGTATGCGAAAGTGGAAATGCAAATACATTTACGTAATTTTCATAAATTTAAATTCATATAGTCACATTTTTATTATTACAAACTCTCAACCGATTTTATTACATTTATCGATAAAAAACATTGTACATTAGATCCATGTAATAATCTTGAAATTGGCATTTCAGAAGCACAAGTAGATGAACGCTTCAGGACCCGCAATTACGAAGATTACAGAGCAACAAATCTATTATTATTCATGTTAGTGAAAAATAAGATACCTCTGGATGCAGTGGATAGTGAAAGTTTTCAAGCTTTCGCCAAGTATTTATGTCCATTCTACATAATTCCTGATAAAATGAGTATAACGAATCTGATGCTGGATAAATACGAAGAATTAGCAAGTATTTTCGAAAATGGATTGTCGAATGTCGATAACGTGACTTTGACTATGGACACTTGGACTGATCAGCGTAATATCAAACGTCTAAGTCTTTCTTGCCACTATATTTTGGATTACGAATATAAATCTGTAGATATTGGACTGGTCGAACTATCGGAGTATCTAACATCAGATTTATTGGAGAAGTGGATAGTCGATCGTATTGAGCAATGGAATTTAAGCAAAGAAAAAGTAGTTGCTGTTGTGACTGATTGGACCGACAACATTGTGAATGCTGTGAAGAAGTATTTTGGAAATGAAAAACATTTACCGTTTCTCATTAGCATGTTAAACACGATTTCGGAAAAAATATTCGAGTTGGACGCAGTGAAATCCGTTACATCTAAAGTTAGGTTGATCGTTGCAGTTTTGAAAAGCGACGAGAGTAAATACCTTGAATTAGAAAATCATGCCAAAAGTTGGATATCGATGTACAAAATGTTGGATTTATTCAAAAAATCTCTAGAAGAAATCGATAGAGCATCAAAAGAACTTCGAAACTTCGTACAATTAATGCCAAACGCATCAGAAGTGAAAATTGTGGAAGAACTGTTGCAATTATTGAAACCTTTCATCGACGTGATCGGAGAAATGAGAACAAAATCATTGATGACTTGCAGTAAAGCCATACCGACAGTAAGAAACTTGAAAAAAACCATTGACGCGTTGACCGACAGTGCCGACATCAGATTCAAATTCAAAGAAACACTACTTAGTCATTTTTTGAGAAAATTCGATAGAATTGAAAAAGTATCATTGTTGGCACATCCTAGGTACAAGAAAACTGATTTTTCCGACAAGCTGATGTGCATCGATACGGTTGCTAAAATAACGAAACACTTGCAAGCTATCGATGATGCCTCGAATAAGAGTACTCAAACAACTTCGCCAAATCGTGATCCCCGTACCAAAAGTGCAAATGACAAATGTTTAGATTTAGAGCAAAGTAAAGAACCGGATAATTATTTGAATCAACCGACGATTCAAGCAAATGAAGATCCGATTAATTTTTGGAAAAATTATCCCAACAAATCACTCGCCACTTTGGCACTCAAGTATTCTACAGTTTTGATATCCGTGTCCGATGAAAAGATATCTTCCAATGCACAGTTTACTCGAATGTACGAACGAATCAGTTTACAGCAGCTACGATTTTTAAATTCGTTCCCGAAGAAATATTGGTATTCAGAAACTTAATTTTTTGTCAAGATTACGTGTTTTAGTCGTTAAGTATTATATAAAAGCGCTCGGTCGCTATATACAGTATTTTTTTGTAAACTAAAGTTTGATATTTATAAAAAGTATTTTATTAATAGACAGAATTAAATTAATATTATGCTTATTACTTATTTTATTATTGTTGACAAAATATTTTCTGCTAACCAATCGTAATTCGTCATTGACACTAAAATACAATGAATATTGCTTCCATGATAATTAAATTAAATGATTGAACGAGTTTATCGAATAATGTTAATTATTTTATTTTGACATGAATATAGTTGATTGTTTTGAATATGAATAAAACTTTTCTGTCTGACCAATGTCAGTTCATACTACTTAATTCGACTCTAGCTATGGTGGTCATCATCTGTAACAACAATATTGCATCTCTCTGGTTGATATCCTAACCTATTTTTTGATTAACTTAAAGATTATACTGTAGAATTATTTGTTTAAACCCTTTGCATGAAGAGCGAGTATTCTAGATAAAATCGATATTGTAATAATTTGCAAGTTTAATAATATACTGATTTTCATTGTTCAATATGTATACCTATACGACACATATCCAATCATTCATGTAAAAAAATAAACAATAGAGTATGTGATATGTGTGATTTTGCAGATTTTTTTTACGAATAAATAGACAGGCACAACGTTCATTAGATCTTTTTACCTGATGTATGACCGGAAGTATTACTGAGTAGTGTGATGTAATAATACATTACTATAGCTATTAACCACTTTTCGATAGCCTTGACAGTGATCAAAATTGTCAAATTAACATTATCTTAGTTTGATTAAAATGAGGAATCTCCGATAACTACATAATTAAGATAAAATGCCTTGATTCTTTTATATTGTTATCGAACAATTTGAAATATACTTATATTCAGATGAAAAACCGTTATTTCTGTGAAATACCCATCTTTTGTGCGTAAAAATCGACCTAAAAGTTACCACAATGTATCTATTTGGTATTGGTTTATATAACCAATTCTGTTATTAAGAGCTTTTACCAAAAAAAAAGAAAAAATTCAAAATTCCTACTCTTTTATATAGTTAGTACTCATTTTACATTTCTTTCAATTTTGGAATAAATTCAAAAGCATCATGAGTGTCCCAAAATAGAAGCTAGAAAACAAACAAGTCCATCACGGAAAATTCATCACGAAACTCATTTAACTCGCCATGTTTCATTCAAGATCTTCTTTTCATAGATATGCAAATAATCAACAAACGGTTATCATTAGCATTAACACGAAAAACCTTTGAACGATTCTATTTAAAGAAACAGTTCGTTCAACAAATTTGACGAGGTATTTTGCATACCAATATTAGAATTTTATTATGCAGTGTTATTCTGAACATAATTATAAATATCACAAAAGCGTTAGTAACATCATTTATTATTGTTTCAATCTACATCTGGATCTATTTAAAAATTTATCAGACTGTCAAAGTTGCTTTTAAATGTAGATGCCGACGCAAGTAATTCATTGTAATTGCAACAACACACATTTACAATGTTATCCAAGATTTTTCGTCATTACTCATCACGTGAAAAAATATTTTGTTTGTGGAGGAAATATACACATATGGTTATTAATAAATTGAGGTCACTATGAATGTTCCACTACATACCAATGTTCAAAAAAAAAGTTTTCTTGCAATATCTACAGTAAATTACTTCTTAGATATAATTTGTATAGAATCCTATATATCATCTATTTTTGCAGGTACGAACAAATTATTGAGTTATCAACATTATAGTAATATTTTTCGCTCGTATGTTGCAATTCATACATTTAAAAAATGTGATAAGTTTGCTATTATTAGCATTATACTGGAAATTGATGAACTTATACAACTCGAGGAACTTTGCGATGTGTGTTACTCCTATTGACTCTGATTTTGAATTTAAAAAACCAAAACAAACGCGCGATGCGTCGTGGGAAAAACCTATTGTCGGAGTGGGGATTGGTTTGCTATAAAAGCTGAAATAATTGCAGCTGGCGCATTAATCAGTCGCCAGTCGTTGTTGATCCAAGATATAGCGACTTTTTTTTTCCTCGAGGAGTAACGTTGAACAAACTGCGAAATGTTTAGACTCAACATTTTTTTTGTGCTTTGTGAGTTGAAAATAACTTTTGCGTGAATATTATTTGATGTAGTAAAATATCATTTGGAATTCAAAATTATTTTGCAAATAATGTGTATTCGTATTGTGCGAAACAATATTAGTCAGTTACCGCTTATTCTAATTGTAAAAAGTGTACATAGTTTTACCTACTATCCAATACAAACTACGTTAACTATTAGCAACGATAGCAGTAATTTATCACTTATTGCGATTATAAAAAAATATACAGCTTCCCATATCATCCAGTATACGAACGACATTTGTCATTGAACTGTTATATCGCGCTTACTTTTATTTTCATACGCTTCAAAAATCAATTTAACATAGCATGATTATAATTCCGTTGGAAAATGTTATAGCGCTTTTAATGTGTCTCATTGTCGGCAATGCCATGAGTCAAAAGTTTTGTCCTTGTGCTGCCACAGCCAATCTGAACTACGTATGCGGAAGCGATGGAAATACTTACGATAACCCATCCGTTTTGAGATGCCATGCGCAGTGTGAAGATCCATGTAAGTTTTTCAATTGATAATACGAAAAAACACGAAGTATTTTTTTTGTATCTATTGTTACATAATTATGATGGAACGTTATATTTTCCAGCGGTATCTCTGAGACATGTTGGCCAATGCTGATTGAGCAACGAAAAATAAATGATGTTGAACAAAATTAGAAATGAAAAATTTAGTCATTGTATTCTGTAAATAACGTGACAATAAATGATTAGTTGTACAATGATGATAACAATTTTTGTAGTGTGTATAAGTTTATAAGTTCAAAAATAGTCGACAATTATTCGTAGTATCAATCATTATTCGCGTTCTTGTATTCACTTCATTTTCTGTAAATGTGCCAATTAAATCTTAATAGCAATTTAGAAAATTTATTAATTATTGCAAGTTTGTGTTTCTCAAAATTGTTCAATGCATGAAGATGAATAGTCTAAATTGCGGTTTCATGCAATACGCAGAAAAAAATTATACTTATTTCATGGCTTTACAGTGTAGCAAAAATATCACGGTAAAAAAATTTGAAGCACGAAAAAAGTCCAACAGATTACATAATTGACGTTACATAATTACATAATTGATAAAAAAATATAAAAAATAAGTCGTTACCATCACTTTGTCAAATTTAATCTCGCCAAAGCTTTCCTATACTGTAAATTCAAAATAAAAGATAATTTAATATAATGTTTGTTAAAGATCACCCTCCATGGTATATAACTTGTAGGTTCAAAGCGATCTGAAGAGGGCTAAAGGTGTGGTTTTTCAAAAAGAAGAAAAACACTGGAGCATATTTTTTGTATGCAACGTTTCATTAGCTAGTTCGCTAACATCGTCAGGCTGTTTTTTATTTAAAAATACAAATGGTGTTACAAAGTTGATATAAAATTGAAAAATAACAAATGTACAATATAATTAGGTATTTACCGTAATAGTCGTAGTACAAAATGACAAAATATATTCTACATTTTTATTCGGCAGACTGCTATGGGGCGACAGGTCTTGCTAAGACTGTGTCATGTGGCTGTGTTTGGGGCGTCGATCTCGAGTAACCGGCTCTCGACTTTTATTAATTCCTGCGATCACTTACGAGTTTAAAGGAACAGGACTGCGGAGAAACGGTGATGCTATTTTTGGTATTTTTACGATTATAAAACTTCGTAGCTAACGCTGAGATTTTCTACGTCTTCTTGTTCAGTGATAGTGTTATTTGTAAAACTAATATGTAACATTTCGGAGATTTTTCGCTTATGATAATTATGTTCTATGTCAAGTATTTTAGTATTGGACCAATCAAAATTATGTAAAGGTATTTCTAAGTGTGAAATTACCGCTCTCTTTGTGTCTTTTATTCTCATGCTCACACAGCCTATCCAACGCCCGCAAATCTATAGCCAATTATACACGGATTAACAGCATAAAACAGTCAAAAACGTGCTTATAAAAAAAGCGAGTATACTCCATTCCGCCATTTAAAAAATAGAAAAATAAGTATGGTCAAAGTATGGGTAGAGTAGGGCCAAAGTGTGGCTACAAAGTATGGCCAAAGTATGGCGATCGGCACTATCCCATACTTTATAAAGTCTGGGAAAAGCTATCCATACTTTATCCCAGACTTTTTTAATTATTTAGAAATAGTATGGCATAAATTAGCCAGACTTTAATCCATATTTTATGCAAGATTTTTTATTTTTACTGATAGTGTTGATACATCTACTTAAGAAATGTTGAAAAAGTCGATTCCAAAGCAATCGACTTTCGGTCTACCGAGGGCAAGGTTTTTCCAATAAAAGAAAAACAAGCTATTAGATGACGGTTATCCACTCAGTTTTATAAAAAAATTTAGTAAAGTTAGATTAAAGAAAATTAGATACGCTAATAATAAAAAGAGAAAATGAAAGGATCCTATATTTACTCTGGCATTGCCTAATAATCCAAAGTTTTTTAGAAAATGTTCTGGTTTGTTGAAATGACAAGATATTAGAACCGTTCTGCTAGTTAAACACGGTTTAAAAAATATAATTACGTTAGGGAAAGATCCGATAAAGGATTTCGACATTCATATAAAAATAGAGGATGTAGGTTTGTTTATATAGGCCAGTCAAAAAGACCGCTTTACTTACGAGTAGCAGAGCATGAAAAAATACTTATTTGTTACACGGTTAATTTATTGTAATAGAATTTGTCACACTTTCCTCCTTCTCGGTATGGACATAGAAAAAAAGTATCGATCCAGCCATTAAAACCGAGCGGCGCTTGTGGCAGGTAGTTATTTCCTAAAATAAAATATATATAATATCTGATATAAAGTATTAAAAGCTGAGAAAATAAAATACGCACCTCTTTAGGTCGGTAAAAACGATACTGACACGCGTATGCTTAGACGGTCGTCAATGTAGATCCCATCTAAATAAGATTAAGCAATGCTCTCACACTTCTCTGTTATACGCACGCGCGTGTTTATTATATTCCCACCACAAGAATTAATAATAACTCTCCAGCCGCTCCCAGCTGATCGTACACTGCGCGCAATGTTGACGTCAGTCAAAAACAATGAAAAGCCAAGAGAACTCGCGTTTCAGTAGCTTTTGCCGCAACACCTCGTTCTATTTCAAAGCTCTCAAATACTTCCTCACAATTCCTTTTCAGGTAAAAATGTCCTCTCTCTCTTAATTTCAATTGCCAGTACCCCCATAGCTCACCTACTTTCCCTTTCTCTATCCTCTTTCTTTCTTTCTCTCTATCTCTCTGTTCTATCTACTCTCGACAGTTATTTAAAAATAATAATAATAAAAAAATAAATACTGGCGCAGTCCAAAATCGAGCTACGAGATCCACAACAGGTACTTCGATCGAAATTGGGAGATGATCTCGAAGTAGTGGATTTCTCGACTGACACTCTGGTGAAGTCTGGAGACAATTATGGCAGTACTATCGTCAAGGTCACCGTCGACATCAAGAGGGGTGGCGACATCGAGAAATTGAATTTAGTCGCGAAAATGTTGCCTCCGTCCGAGTTTCAGAGAATGATGTATCAGTGCAACGTCACCGTATCGAAGGAAATATTTCTCTACGAAGAGATTATTCCTGCTTATCAAAAGTTGTACCGTGAAGAGTTCGATATCGTGCCGAAGTTTTATGGTGGCCGACTTGCCGTCAATGCCCACGTTAATGGTGTAGATGAGGACGCTGTGATATTGTTAGAGAACATCAAAGAGATCGGTTACGTTATGATGGATCGTTACGAAGGTTTGTTGCTCTTTGAAATTGCTGAAACTTATATTGTTGTATCTGCGTTTTTTTTACCGTGTCGCTTATCACAGCTTATCTACGATGTAAATACAGAGATTTCATTTGAATCGGCTTGACATTTTTTCCAACGAATCGTTTGAAAAAATTGTTTTAACTATTTTTATTTGTTAAACAAAAAAAAATGTATAATAATATTTTTAATTGTTCGGTGCTCTGCGATGTCAATTAAGTTTCACTTATCCGTCAGCATAAATATACAAATGCATTCATGTCTTACCTATTGGATGTTCGAAGCTTAGAAAAAATTTTTACTTTGGACTGTGCTACGTGAAGTCATCTTTGTCATTGTGTAAAATACTTATTGATAGATTAACTTATGCGATATGGCAAATTAATTTCAGGTTTGAATATGAACCACGTGAAGATTGCAATGCCAGCTATAGCCAAATTCCATGCTATAGGCCTAGCGATAAAGCACAAAAATCCGGAATTTTTCGCAAAAATGAAGGACTACGCAAAATCACTGGACATGCCAATGGAGTTAGGAGGTTCTATGGTATCGTCGATGCTAAAAATGATAAAGAATAATTCTGCGTTATGTGAATATTACGAACGAGCTCGATCATTGAACACACCTAGTGCCGAGAAAAATTGCTTTCTTCAAACGACTCTTGAACCCAACGATCCATGGGCTTGCATTGTACATCGCGACTTGTGGAACAATAACGTAATGTTTCATGTTGAAAATGGAAAAATCGATGGTTTTAAATTCTTCGACTTTCAAAATTACTGTTTCTCCAGTCCGGTGACCGATCTATTTTACTTTCTATTGACGAGCTTGCAACGCGATTTGAAGGACTTTGACGAAGCCATTGAGCTTTATAGAACAACTGCCAGCGATGTCTTGAACGAGCTACAGTGCGACGCGAGTTTGTTCGAGAAAACGAATTTTGACAAACGGATGAAGGAAGATTCTGCGAGCGAATTTTTTCACTCGATTATAATGGCTGAAACGTCGGAGATGCGATCAATGTGGGATTTTATGAGACCGGCAAGTAATCAGAATTTCGTTAATAGGGTGAGAAAAATCTTAGAGATTTACGATGCGAAACAATGGTTTTAATGTACAATTGCGCAAGCATGCATTTATAATACTGAAGTGAAGAATACAATTGAGATTCAAAGTATGTTTAAGAATGCGATAACGTGATTACCAAGTACCTTAACATCATCGATTTCTTTCATCAGAAAAATCTTGTCCTCGCTAGATTGACATTTTCAACATACATGTTCAAGATATTTAAAAATTTGTTGTATAAAAGAATTATTTTTTTAGAAAAAACTATGGGAATTATAAGTATTTGAAAATAATAAATATTATGTACTATATTGTGTTTTTTTCAGACTTAAATGAAATGTATGAATAATGATTGATAAATATAAATTTAAATACGGATTTATTGAATTTCAAGATATCAAAGATTAACTTGAACATTATGAAAATATCTGGTTTCCTAGCAGATAATTTACCTTTGTAAATATGCTGTCGTGCAAAAAAAGTAGTTTGGTGTTTGCAATACGCATACTCTGAGACATTTTCTTTATCTGATGTAATATTGAGTTTAAACATTTTTTTAATTGCCATTTTAAAAGTCTAAAGAATAAATTATTATATTGTAAAATCAATATTATTGCACATGCGACTTATCAAACTAAAATACTTCTTTCATAAAATTTATGAAATCATTAACTATAGCAAAATAACGACGAAAGATATTTTTGCTATATAACCATTTACGTAACTATATCTTTCGAATAAGCCTATTAGAAAGCAAAATTTTGTTAAAGCCACTCAAAAATTCTAACTCTTGTCTTCGGTCAACGCTTGTTTCTCCAAAACTCGCTGCAATCCAGGCGACAACGAAGCCATAACTGCAAGTTGCAACGAGAAATCACCCCGTAACTCTTCAGGTGTATATTGCCTCGTAAATCTAATCGGCGAAGAACCAGTAAGTCCCGGTAGCGGAATTTCCGGTGTCGAACTCATACTCGACAAGTGTTCATTGTTACTATTCGTCCGGTTCCAAGATTTGTAAACGTCGTTGCTTCTCGAGCAATCTTGCGAGCTACCATCGGAATGTTCGCAATTGCCACGATCCGCGATCTTTCTCGTCGAGTTGTTACGCCAATCGGCGATCGATAACTCATTGGTACTTCGGACTAACGAGCCAGGCGAGCCAACTGTATCCGGATAAATTAGACGCTGTCTAGTCTTCTTCGAATGTTTCGCATCGCTTTCAGCTTCGTTTTCGGATACATGCGCCGACGAGTTCAACGTCCAACACATCGAATCTTCCGTCGTGTACTTGCTAGTCTTTTTGTTCGACGAGACATTGATAATTTTATCTCTCTCGACATTTCTCACGCTCGACGCGCTGCTACGAGAAAATACACCGCCTTTGACCGTCGAATACACTAAATTATTCGGATTCGTTCGTCTGCTCGTCACTTTATCTTTCTTAGCTTCGACGTCGTTTGCATTTTCCACACTCAACTGTTCGCCTCTGCTTCTTATCTCTGCGCAACTCGACGATGATACCGATTTACCGGGCCTCCAAGTTTTCGGAGAAATGCCATTGCCATCGGTACACTTGTGCTCCACGTCGAAAGAAACCGAAGCCGTCGTCGCTTGTTTCGGCAGCGTGACGCTCGATTTGCAAGATTCAGAGATGTACTGCATCAATTTCTCGCGACAAAACTGCTCTTTCGACAAATCTGAAAACACAACGATATTAGATTCTCTATAACGAACGATCGCTACGTACATTTTCAATCGTCGTTCACCTTTCTCGCTATCCCGCGGAATCTCGCTGACCAAATCCGAATTGAGCTCGCAGATGATCAAAGTAGCGGCAGTACGAGCGATAACGTGATTACCGAGCAACTTAACGTCCTCGATTTCGTGGCCAGCTCGCGATCTAACGACGATGGGCTTCGAGTGTAGTTCGTCGCCCAGCGAACTGACGATAGCGAGAGTCGGTTCGATGTACAGTACCTCGTAGCCAATTGTACCGAAAGTTGATGGCGAGCGTAATGTCACTTCGTATTGCTCGATCGATCCGCCGTTCGAACTTCCGACGATCAATTGCGATCCTGTATACGAATTAAACGACGATTATCTGATGTTGGAAAGAACAAAAAAAAAAAAATGAATTAACACTTACCATCTCGTCGCCAGGCTAAAGCGATAACAGCACCAGCTTTGGGTAGAGTTGTCAAGACAGTGTCCTCCCACAACGTAGTCCTTGGACTCAAATTTAGTATCCTCATCTGAATTGAAAGATTTATCCATTAATTCTGAGCGATCGCTCGAGGTATTCGATTGTATTTTTTTTGGGTACTCACACCATCCCACGTGCCGATCGCCACGTTCTGACCGTTCGGACTGCAACGAGCCACGATGATGCCGTCGGCGGTGAGATTACCGCAGTAACTGAAAACCTGATGAATTTTACCGCGCGAATCGTAAAACACGAGTCTTCGATCGCGACCACCGGCTAGGATGTAATTTTGATGAGTCCAGGCGAGCGCTTGAGCACCCACCGAATGAATCATTGCTGAGCTCGAGAACTCGATCATACCAGTTTCCGTGATGTGGTAACGATTTATTCTACCGTCCGCGTGGCTTGACAGCATTCCCGTTACTCTCGAGCTAATGAGTAGGTAAACAAGAGTGGTGACGTTTTTTGATGGTAAAAAATTTTTTTTTTTTGATTGGTTTATTGATAAAGACTTACTTGGTGGCCAGTGCTATTGTCGTTGAATTGGTGTCGCATAGCAGTGTCGTAGTTCGACTTGTTATCGCGATGGTAATTACTTTGCCATTCTCCAGACCTACGACTATCAATTCGTCACTTGGCCACGTGAGACATGTCACCGATGAGCCTTGGTGAAGCTCGAATTCTACGCTTTTCTTGCCCCTTTGGAAAGTCATTGAAACCATTTCGATGAATGAAAATGTGAATGTCTAAAGGATTTGATTTTACTTTACCATTCTTCGCCGATGTTGTAGACTTTGACGAAGCCGTCTGTGTGGCCTACCGCTAGTTTCGCGGAATCGGGCGAGAATGATAGACCTTTTATGCTATGATTCTGTTTTTTTTAAATGTCATTCATTAAAAAAATTCATGTCTTTTCATTTTGTTTGAAAATAAGACGAATCGAGCAACTTACCCGAGCGTTCAAAGCTTTCGTTGAGAATTCGTCTTTTTTCACGCACTTCTCGTCGAACAGACAGACCGTACAATTGGCAGATGTTACTGCTAGTTTGGAGTTGTCCGGTGACCATGCGATTGTGGTTTCTCGTTTTTTAGAATCCTTGCGGGGTAGATACATGATTTTTTTTTATTTGTTGATTGTATTAAAGATTGTTATATCGACGTTAAAAAATTCAACTCAAAATATTAGCTTTTACTACCTTATATACGTGAAATGTACCATTACGATAGTTGTGACTTGAATAATTTATTATGATGATTGAAATAAAAAAAAAATAGTTATTTTTTTCATAAATAAAATAATTACAAGTATTGCTACATGAAAACAAGCTATTAGAAGACAATTAGAACAATGCTCACGTGTGGAGATAAGATCGTTCCCAAATGCTGTAGTAACATCTTTCATGATACGTTCGAAGGGTACAACGAGCAACGCCAGTGCCGAGTGAATTGATTGATTCGTGAAAACAAAAAGCTGCGTATTCCCTCATGGAACTTTGTGTATCGGAAGTCGCCTGGCAACCCCCGTTGTATCGGACTGTTACTCCCTTTTTTTTTATGTCGTGCAATTTCTTCATTAAAACTTTGCCATGACTTTATGGATTTAATAATCTTTACTTGAAAAGAAATGGAATTCATATGGTCAGATAACAATATTTTTGTTGATTTGTCTACAATTCATGGTAGGAAAAATTGAATTGAGCGACATTATTAAAAAAAAGTGTAGATGAAGGAATAGTCATAGGATTTTTTTTTCGTCAATTGATGCACGTAAAAACAATTTATTCATGACTAAGTGTCGGGTACAAAAATTACAAAGGCGAAGATACATTTGAAGCATTCACATTATTTGTATATAATATATCATTTCTATCAAATATATATGGGCTACGAACCGAATAGAAAAGTATTTTAGCAAGTATATTGATTAGAGACATTACAAGGAAAATATTTAAAAAATAATATGAATCATGCACTGAACTTGTTTTCTTCAACAACATTGATCTTAGAGTCGAACATCTGCTGCTCTAAAATCCTTTGTAATCCCGGTGACAACGAAGCAAGCAGTGCCAATTGTAACGTAAAATCTGCTCTCAATTCTTCCGGAGTGTATTGCTTTGTAAATCGTATTGGCGAAGATACAGTTTTCTGACAAAAATTCTCATCGTAAATCTGTCGATTCCAATTGTGATAAGCATCCCTACACCTCGGACAATTATTCATGCTAACGTCAAAACGTCCACAATTACGACAGGAAGATCGAGTCTTGTCGCTTTTCCAACATGGTGGATCGATTGTCGGATTGTAAGGGATGTCGTTCAAGTTTTCAAGTAACATGCCATCGGCGACCAATGGAGTTGGAATTAACGAAGTGGTAGATTCGACATGCTGTGTTTTTGATTTTTTCCTTTTAACCATTTGAGAAGCAATTGCACTGTCGTCCATTGTTAGATCGAGCTCGTCTTCGCTCGACAGTATCATCGAGCCAAAATCCATGGTGAAACTTGATTTGTCGTAAGTCGACGCGATGTCCGATGATATGTAATCGATTTCGTTGTTTGATTTCGCTTTCTTCCAATCTGGCGTTACTTTGACTTTTTCCTTGTTGCTTTCCTTCCACGTGGAAAAGCTACCGACGATTTCACCTTTTTTTCTTGCTTTCGTTATGATCAACGATGATAAAGTTGTGTCGTTGCCGTCCTTTGCTTTGACAAGTTTCTCTTGTTTCTCGATCTTTGAAGGTTTTCGTTGTTTCAATTTTTCAACGAACGATTTTTCAAGATACTCTTCCGCCTCTAGCGACGAATTGCCATTACAATTCTGCATCGTCGGCCAAATCGTCGATCCTGGCAGTCCTGAAACGAATCTACAATTAAAATCAAATCAGACAAAAAATAGTTGTCTTGCAAAAACAAAGACTAACCATTATCATTCTCTAAAGATATTTCGCTCACGAGATTACAATTCACGTTGCGAACGAGCATGCAGATAGGCTTGTCCGCGTTGTTTACGGATTCAGTCACTTTGAATTCCGCGACAGCACCGTGTAGTCCACCAACAGCAAGTTTCGAGCCTGCAATAATTATATATTTTTTTCGTCTTTTGCTTTCTCGAAGAGAAAGCTTTGTAACAGTGAAAATTTTCGATTGAACAATTTTGATATTTTTCTACGTTTTCAAGGTCGCTGATTACGAATATGATGTTTTTAGAAAATGTCCGGATCCCCA
>JAWWMK010021526.1:0-17625 GCA_035047105.1 Galeopsomyia nigrocyanea | reverse complement strand
AGAGAGAGAGAGAGAGAGAGAGAGAGAGAGAGAGAGAGAGAGAGAGAGAGAGAGAGAGAGAGAGAGAGAGAGCAGCGAACGCGCGGAAATAGACGGTTAAAGGATTCTATTCTACGTCTCGAGTATTGCAAAATGGGATGTCTTGGCGCGTGAACACGTAGGAGGAAGTACACATGCACACGCAGAGGTAAGAAAGGTAGAGAGAAGACATTGTTGAACTGGTGGACGGCGAGAGGAAGCAGCTGCGAGAAAGAAGGGTGACATGGTGCAGCCGAAGCAGCAGTGAGCGAGGGGAGTCGTCTGGGAGTTCAGAGGGACAACAACGATACATTAACGAGCGCGGAGATTGCCGAGAAGCGCTCTCATTGTTCGCGGAAGTGCGCGCGAGCAAACTTCTGAAGAGGAAAGTTGTCGTCTTCCGCCGCAGACGCCCCGAAGAGCAAAGGCCAGCAACGACTCCCTCTCTCACACACTGTCAGCCTAGCCAAGAGAAACAAGTGCCGGAAGTGGGAGGGAAAAAATAATAAATAAGATGCCGCTGCTGCTGTTGCTACTGCGGATGCTACAGAAACTTGCCGCGGGAAGAAGAAGAAGAAGAAGGAAAAAAAACTATAAATTTGTCGAGTTATTTGCCAGCCGGTACACGCCAACCACGTCTCAGAGGCCAGCTGGTTGTTTCAAACTGAGACTATCTCTCTCTCTCTCTCTCTCTCTCTCTCTCTCTCTCTCTCTCTCTCGCTTTATAAATGTACCTTGTCGACTGGTTGTTTAATTGCCAAGATTGCAGATTAAAATGGCGCAAGTTTCTCTAGTTAAGAAACTTACAGAAATACGTGCTCTACCACTGCGACAATATACTTTTTTTTCAAGAATGCTTTCCAGATTTCTTTTTTTCAACATTTGACACCGAGAGGTTTATTTCGATATAATTGCTGGATGATGGCAAAAATGTGTCGATCCTTGGTGATAATCCATGATTCTTTCAACGTTAACTTTTCGTACTAAAGAAAAACTTTCGCTACTCGTATTGAGTGCCAATTTTTCTTTCCTCTTTTTTCCTCGCTCTCTTTCTCTCTGTTCACTTTTCCCTGTGCCTCACTCACCGTTATCCTGCATTTTTTATCACTCTTTTCTCACCCAGGGCTTCTTTTACTTCAATTGTGTTATTTTTTCGGTGGCTTTACTCGCTTTTCTATCTATACCTTTTACCTCGCAAAATTCACGCTTCCCACACGCTATTTTTACAAAAGGAAAAGTTGCTGTACGAAAACGAGTTTATTTTATTTGACATAGTTCTGTGCCATGGAATAAAAAATTTTTCACAACACAGCGCAGCAATGCAGCAAAATCACCTGCTTCTGATCAACGGACAAAAATGAAAAATGTTCAACTATAAAATTTTTTCAGATGACTTTTATAACTGCTGCTCACAATTTCGTATTTTCAAGCAACAATCTCCTTTCCATTTTCCAAAGTCAGATTGAAAAAAAAGAAATACGTTTCTATTTTGAAGGGAAAAAAATTACGGTGAAATAACGTATATTCGTGTACAACGTATTTTTGCGCGCATTTGTTAAACGTACTGTTTAATTTAATATAAAAATGCGCACAAAAATAAGTTGGAAGCAAGCATGCGCATAACGTTCAAATCAAAACATGCCGAGCGAAACTGAACTTGCAAATAATCAACAAGTTCGTCGCATATGAATTTGAACGAATGAATAAATTATTAAAAGCGCAATTAGTCTGTCTAGGTTATTCGTTAAAAGTAAATGCTCGACTCGGCGCCGTGTGAAACACGGCCTTGTCTCGTAAATAATGAGAAGCCCATTGGAAACGATTGCTCGTTTATCGATAAGGATTGTTGAATTATTTAACGAAGTAGCTATACAACCACACCAGCAGCAGCAGAGAACAAGCAAGCAAAACACAGCGAAGCGTATAAATGGATTTATTTTGAATTAGAGAGCACGCAGGAGGCAAGTAAGCATTAAGTAGCGCGAGTTGACGTCAAGTCAGACGTAACGTAGGTAGATGTGTGTATGTGCGAGGAGTAAGGAAAAAGGATCGGATTGGGTATATAGGCATAGAAGCGCGAGGTGCGCTCGTTGCAATTTGCATCCATGAAGTTGGGTTAAGACGATTAGCGATCCGTCTAGGCAGTGAGAGAGGGAGAGAGAGAGAGAGAGAGAGAGAGCACGCATGCGCGCACGCGCGCTTGTAAGTGGAAAAGCCGGCCCGAGTGAATAAGTAATCGAGTATCCTCGGCGAACAGCTGCGCTCCTGTTCTCTCTCTCTCGCTCGCTCTCTCGCTCTCTCGTGGTGGATGTATCGCGTGGAAGCAACAGCTGGCCTCGTTTTTCAATTTCCGCGGAATAAAGGATTTATGAATGGTTGATTGAAGCCTCTTTCAATGCTCTTGATTAATACCGATAGCTCGCGATTACTCTTTAATGAATTCGCGCGCTGTCGCGGCCACTGCGTTACACTGTCGGGCTTTGACTTTCGATAGGCTTTGTTCGTTTGCCGAATTTCTTTAATACTGCCCGGCAGTCATTTTCCTCAAGCTGTTTGTTGATTTTGTGGCGACAAATTCTGTATTTCATTTACAACAACCTTAATAGCCTTATAAGTACTCCCCTCTATCTGTTTTTAGACTGAACGAAAAGTCGTTAAATGTATCTACTTAAAAACGTATCTAGCTTCGAAGTTTAAAAGCTGTGCTCTAAAACAGCAACTTTCACTTGGAAAACAACATCGCGAGTAAACACACAAGTATTTAAAAGGCATGTGAAAAAAAAGTGCTGTGGCTAAAAACGTTTCATTTTCTTTGTTTTGGCGATTTTTGTTTCAAATATTTGATGTGGGGTTCTACCCAGATTTCTATTTTTTTTCAACCTTCACTTTTGGAATGTTTTACACATATTCTACTTGAAAAAACAAAATTTTTGATGTCCCCCCAGAATTTTTTTCCATGTTTTAAATGTTTTTATCAGTATTTCAAGCTATTTTTGAAGCCCGAATTCAAAATGTTCCATGCGCACTCCAATTTCATCAAAATATTTGTTTAGGGGCTCATTTTCTTTGGTAAATAAAGTCCTACAAAACTTGCTAAAAAATTTTTTTCGGGAATTTATTTTTCATATGAATAAATCATGAAACGTACATTAAATATAAAAAAAACTGCTGAAAATTTTCCATTTTTCCGACATTTTGTCGTTTATTTCATCTGGAAGTTTTATCAGGCTTCTTTTACCGAAGAAACTGAGCCCCCATACGATGGTTTTGCTGCATTAGGGAGACACCTGGAACATTTACCGTGAAAAAGAGCTCAACATGATTATATGGCTATTCAGGCTAGAAATATACTTATGAGTTGGTCGCAAAACTTTCGTATTATGAAGTAAAATAATTGATTAAAATGTTGGCATCCTACGTAGAGAACTTTAAATCCTACGTATAAAAAAAATGCTGACTGAAAAAAATGGTAATTTTGAATGGAAACCCACCTTAAAATACCTATTGAAATATACGCTACAATCATAAAAGCTTTTGCGCGTGGATTATGACTATTTCGATTTTTCGTTTATTCCGACATCGAAGAGATAAGCCGTTTGTTTACACTTTATTCATCAGCTCGGATAGAAATGCTGAAAGGGGTGAAAGAACTATTGTCTCGTAACGTAGTCACTGGATTTTAGAGCCTTCAGCAAAATCTGCATGACAGTAGGTCTTAACCGCGCTCTATATGGATGCTGAGCAATGAAGGCGCGAGCGAGAAAGTTTAAATAGTCGACCTAATATGCAAATTAGTCGATACAATAACACTCGCCGCGTCAGCTTGTGCGGTGCGCGCGTTGCGGTGTGTCGCCACGGCGTACGTACGTGACGCAACGCTTCTCGCCTATCCGTGTTCACTGTAGAAATTTGTAACCCCCCCCCCTGTAGCTTGAATTGCGTGCTCACGCAACCTAACAAACTCGATTATCCGAAAAATACACATGCTGACGTTCTTGTACTATAGACTTGTCTGTTTCCAACACTTTTCCAGTGTCGAAGTTATTTTTCTAACGGCAGGTGATCTTATCAAACATGCAATTGTTTTTTTTTCTTCTGATAACACTCTTAGCAATCATGTAAAGTATACAAATTCAACATTTCAATTTTAATATCAATTTGAATCTTTAAAATTTAATAGACTTTAATGATTGCATTAATTACGTTCATTCGCGCGGGTTAACCCGAGCGTAAACCATGTATTACAATGTATTTTGACGTTAATAACTGTAATTGGGGAATTAATTAACGAAATAAAATATTTTTGATTTATCAATCATTTATTATCAATTTTCTTTTTTTTCTGTTGCAGGTAAATATCCGACGTTACATAACTATTTTAAAATGATCGGTAATACGTAAGTACAGAGTAAGATAACACTTGCACAATGTCAATTCACATAATATCTTCATCTACTCATTGAGAAGGTCATTGAAATATCACATCGAAATTTCCAAATTGAAACGTCATCCAGAATCTCAATTTATTGAAAATAATTTTCTACAAATCACGTAGCTTCGGGCGACAATTATATAAATCAAATGATAAAATGGTAGGAAAACCGGCTTAATAGCACAATTGAAATATAATAGTCGGTAATTGGACAATTATACGTGAGTTATGTTTGTTCGAGAGCATTGTTCTGTGAGGCTTTCGACGGAAATAAGCTTTCTACGTTAGAGTCCTTGGAGCTATTGGCCAAACAGAGAGAAGGAGAGAGAGAGAATCTCTACCCATCCTATTCAACTGCTAGAAGCTATAGGCGTATTCAGTGGGTCGTCTCGATATATATACATATAGATCTTCGTCTTCTTGATACTTGCATCTTCCTGATCTCAAGTGCTTTTGGGCAAACAGAGTGAGAGAGAGAGAGAGAGAGAGAGAGAGAGAGAGAGAGAGAGAGAGCTCTGAGCTTTAGTACAAATGCAGTCCGGAAGTTCGACACTAATATACTCGACAATCAAGTATTGTGTATAAACGATTAACTTTGGCGATACTTCGAATGTAGATGAATATCGAGTATCGTCGTAAACAGTCGCGTGACAATTTGACGAAAATGTCGCGTTTTTTTTCCAACACACACATTATTTTTCCAAATAAATCGCTCGCTTTATATCATACGGTTTTATATCTTATGATTTACTATGCGAACGAGAGATTACCCGTTCGTGTTGTTTTCAGTTACAAACTCTAGTGGACAAACATTATTATACACTGGCGGCGTTGAAAAACACGGAAACGATTTTAGTTGGTAGATGCGTAGTAAAAAATTGAAGGGTTAAGGCTTTCTAAGGGATTTGCGAGAGTATTAGCTTTTCCGGTTTATACGTAAACTCTGGGAATACAAAATAAATAAAAGAGAGTTCGAGCTTGAAAAAAAATATAAAAAGAGAAAAAAATGAATTTTTGTCGGATTACCGCACGAAAAAGAAATCTGAAAACCACTCGCAACAAAAGATTATTTATTTATTTTCCTCGCATTCCGACTAAATACCTTAAGAACAATTAAGAAGATAAGCCGATCGAGATAAGAGCAGTGAGAATAATGAATATTGAAGAAAAGATCTCTGATATTGCGTAATATGGAAAAAAAACATAAAAAGAGAAAAAATGAATTTTTGTCGGATTACCGCGCGAAAAAAAAAATCTGAAAACCACTCGCAACAAAAGATTATTTATTTATTTTCCTCGCATTCCCACTAAACACCTTAAGAACAATTAAGAAGATAAGCCGATCGAGATAAGAGCAGCGAGAATAATGAATATTGAAGGGAAGATCTCGATGAATTCAACGCGAAAGTGAAGTGCGCGTCGAGAGAGAGAGAGAGAGAGAGAGAGAGAGAGAGAGAGAGAGAGAGGAGAAACGGCAATAGCATCTATATATGATCGTGCTGGGGGGGGGGGTTATCAACCACCACGCGGCAATACGCTTCATTGGAATACAGCTTGATCATCGGGCTGCACGTGCCTGATGCACCCACCACTATACGAGCCATTAGACAATTCCAACCTGAAGTGATATGGAATTGCCAGGCTGGCGTAAAATGCACCTCTCCATCTCTCTCTCTCTCTCTCTCTCTCTCTCATTCGGCTATATATCGACCCGATGGGATATAGAGATGGAGACACGTCGACGAGAGAGAGAGAGAGAGAGAGAGAGAGAGAGAGAGAGAGAGAGCGGCTCATGGCACGATCAATGTAAACTGCGTGTCGTTGTAGAGAGGCAAATCGTTTGGACGAAAGATATTACGTGACATGGAATACATTGCGATGTTTTCCTATATATACATATATATCTAAGCAAAGATTTGTTTCACGTCTCAAAGCTAGAGAGTCACTTGGAGATTGACATATCAGCGCATTATATAGCATCGTAGCTCTCTACGAGAACAAACAATCACCGTGGGCTAAAGCAAACGAAGAAGAAGAAGAAGAAGAAGAAGAAGAAGAAGAGGAGATAAGGGTGAAACCCCTAATCCCGTCATCAGACGACGCGATTGACAGTTGATATCCAATATATATCCCTCGGTGTGTAGTAAGCCCGAGGTCGTTTGACTAAGCCTTAAGCTCTTTCTCTTTCTCGCCCAATCGTACGCAATATCAGTTTGGCTGTTTTTTTATGCGATCACTTTAATACTCGGCCGAAAGCCAGAGCGAGCGAGAGAGCGGATGCAATATTGCCATTAAGACCT
This sequence comes from Galeopsomyia nigrocyanea, assembly GCA_035047105.1. Classification (NCBI taxonomy): domain Eukaryota; kingdom Metazoa; phylum Arthropoda; class Insecta; order Hymenoptera; family Eulophidae; genus Galeopsomyia; species Galeopsomyia nigrocyanea. Next base: position 10,875 of record JAWWMK010021526.1, on the reverse strand, counting down.
TCGACAAATTGATATTGCCTGGTAAATTTTAAAAGAGAAAACGTGCCGAGACTGGCCTGCAGTGTGTTACTGCTATGAAGGGCCTTTCTCCATTTTCGCACGATCGACTATACACGGAGATGAGACACGCCTCGAGTGTGTATTGATTTGAATTATGTCCCTCGTTGATTTTTATGCCGATCGGCAATTGCTCCTGGCTCGATGCGGCACTTTAGCTCTCTCTCTCTCTCTCTCTTTTTCTCCACTCTCGTATAAGTTTCCAAATAATCGTTCTCTCCAAAAGAGATTTTTATCGATTGTTTCATACCTTATATCTCGCGCGTATTATGAGAGAGCGCTCGATCGTCCACCTCTTACCAGAGAAAAATGATTGGACTCTGTCGTAAAAGCAAATGGGGAAAAAAGAGCACGTCGCTGAAACATCCTCTCGAAAGAGTTATTTTCAGTCGGAATTTTTGTACCGAGTTTTGTACTTTGTCGTTGTTATAATCTCGCTTGTTTGTTTGTTCGTTAAATTTCAGCGGTTTATGCAAGGAACAATTAATTCCAACGACACGACTGCTGACACGTACAATAACTGTTTCAAACTAGCCGCGTCTGTTGTTCGGTATATTGCCACATTCATATTCTCCGATATTCAAATACTGCGGGCATGAGTCACATTTGCTACGATATGTATAATGTGTGCCCCCCGCCAAGCAAAACAGTTCATAAAAACATCGAAACTAGCTGTACGTTAATTAAACCTCCGAGGCCGTTATAGTATAGCGGAGATCATGTGTGCGATAACAAAGAGACATATTTCCTATGACTCGCATATGTGTTCGCGTGTGTGTATTAAAGCTCATGTCAGATATGTATCACATTGCAATCATATTGAAGATGACAGAACTGGGATTATTGTTAAATAAGAAAAGACAAAGTTGAATTTGTAGAAAAATACAACTTATTTGAGATTTCACAATACGTCTAAACTACTGACCTTTCCGTTGCACAGCTGAATACACACTGCCTTATGAATCGTATAAACACCAGTCGATCGAGCACTACACTCGCGTTCGCAATACAATCTTTATAATGTAGGTGCGTTCTTAAAACTATTCTCCCGCTTTGAATTGAACTTACATTTTTATTTATAATAGAAAATTGTACATAATAATGAACGAATCTTTCCAAAAGTAAATTTTCCTAGTGAAAATTTATACTGAATTAGACTGAAGAACCTCAATAATTGAATTACAAAATTTTGAAATAAACTTAAAATCTTGAATGTTGTTGGATTATATGTTGAGTATACTCAATATATTAAAGGTTACTATGGAATAATTTAATCTTTTTATATTTTATTAAATTTGTAGATTCAAAGTTATCCGTACGAAATTTATCATAAGCTATAGAATGGATAAGATTTTACTTGGAGTTATACATGGATTTCTAGGTCGCCGCAAATACACTCATAATTTGTATTAATACATTATATAAAGGGGTCACACCCGTTTATGTATTTAAATAAATAAATAAATAAAAATACTCAACATCTAATCCAACAACATTTAAAATTGGAGGGTGCTTCTAGCTACTTAGCTAGTTAATTCAACCTTAAAATCTTGAAGTTCATCATGAATCCAAAATTGTTGCCTAATCGATAATTTTAATAAAAATTACGTCATTCTGTTTGTAACACATATATTTGGCATAAATTTGTTTTGCTCTATAATAACGAGTGCGAATATAACTACATTTTGATGTATTCTACTACGCGTGAAGATGTGAGTTTCAAAATGAAATGTATAGTTACATATGGCATTTGAGAAAGTAAATATCGTACAGAAAGATAGAATCGCATAATTCCAGCTTGAGTAAGCACATCGCTTTCGTTTCGTTTCTTCTCTTTCTTTCTATTCCTTTGGCCCTAAGTTGGCTGCGGCAGAGCCTATAAATTAAAGAGGCCCGCAGCAGCAGCAGGCAGCAGGCAGCAGCCGCGGAATCTTCTTTTCCGATGCTTTTCGCCGAGTTATCGGAATTCCTCACGAACTGGCAAATGTTCTGCGCGCACCAGAAAGCGACGAATCGAAGAGCTTTTCGAGGACTCTCTTCCCATTTTTTTTTCTTCTGTTCCTCGCCTGCGGGAAACGCGGCGGACGAAGACAAAGACCGAAGCCAGAGAATGGTAATGTAAAGAGAGCGCGAGCGCGCGAGAAAGACAGGACGCAAAGTAAATAAGACCGAAAGAGGCAACGAATCGCAAAAAAGGGGGCCAATAACAGTGCCGAGCCTTGGAAACCGACCAGAAAGAGAGAGAGAGAGAGAAAATAAACTGGCTGTCGATTGAAAATCGTTCGATTATGCATGCCAAGTGATCCAAAAGCGACAAAGAAAAAAAATGTCTCATTGGAAGTTTGTATTTTAACTCGGCCTATGCATGCAAATGTTCTTCCGCATGAGATGTCTTGCGATTTACGAAAGTTCGGAACTTTTTTTCCGGAGGTCGTTTTGCATTGTCATCGCGAAGAGTTAAAAAAGCTCGACCCTCTCTCTCGCTGTACGAGCTTTCTCTTCGCAAATTATCACGGCCTGCGATGATCTAAGTAAACGTTACGTAATTAGGACTTGAATACGCAAAATTAATCCTCGAGCTTTCAGGGCAAACACGCTACCGTTGAATGTTTCAACAGATTACAATGCCCGCTCTAAGTAGCTCGTTACTCGTAAGTAAGCTGTAAAAGAGGGAGGCTATTAATTTTTGAGCGTATTAACTCGCTTCTAAAAGGTATATCTCTTTTTTTTGTCTTGGAATTCCCACGTCAGTTATATATAACGAAAACATGATAAAGGCATGTGTGTCACGGGTCGTATGTAAAGCGTATAATGCTATATTTCGACGAAAGAAAAAAAGTCCTCTCGTACGTGTACGCGTGGAGAAGTGTACTTTTTATTCCGAGAGCTGGAAAGTAGGAGACGAAATTGCATTTTTGAGAATGGAGGGATTCGAAATATGTATAAACGTCGTGAATCGTGTGTCTGTATTGTGTATTAAATTTCATTTTTTCATGTGCTTGAAATGTTTCGATGATCAGAATAAAATTAATTGAGTCAAATTAAAATGAAGCAAATAGTCGGTTATAAAAAAAATAAATGCAGTTTTGTACTTCTATCGAGTGCCCATTGTTAATGCAATCGTGAAAATCCTACATAATCAACTAATTATGAGTAAAAGAAAGCTTGCGCATAAAATTGAATGAGACTACGCGATGCAATGACAGTATAGGTGGGAAGGAGGGAGGGCGTATACGGGACTACAAGTTAATTTCATGTGAATTCGATTCTAAGGTACAAATCAGTAGCGCGCGCGCGCAGCGAATTCGCTTCGATATAGGCGTTCGAATTTTGCGCCGCGTTGTTCATTAAACTCTCGCGAGCAGTATCAAAGGTATATAGTCTTTGCGCGCTTGGATTAAGTTCGAATTGGAATATTCTATATTGAATGCGAGCCGCTACCGGAATGAGATTAAGTGCGATTGAATTATTTAAGTTTCATTGTGAGAACATTCACTGATGACTATTGATTATTCCTTTTATAACATATGAAAAATTTCATTTCTTTTCGTTTGTTACTTACTAAGTAAGGTAAGTCGACTCAATTACACCACTAAGATTTCAAATCGCCATAACTTTTTACGCCGAGCGAATTTTTCAACGTACGTCGCCTCATTTGGAAGCTGCCCGTTCACCCTTTAAAATGATGCCGTACACCATTAATTTGGCGAAGTCCAACTAGAGTTAAAACACTTTGAAACGAACGACTTATTTTTGGTGTAAAAAAGTTAGTATACCCAATTCCGCCACTTCGAGAAACAAGTATTCTGGCAGATGAAAATAATGTTTGATACTGAAAAATAAGTTTCGGTATCAACATTTATTGTGAAGACGTGCTATTTTCACATGATAAATTATGTGGTAATTTCTTAATTATTAATAAAGACTAGTTTAAAAATAAACAAGAAATTGGCCATTATACGTTAATAATTGGTCGAAATGAATTTTTTTCGAGTTCTTTATTTGAACAAAGAAATGCCAAACTGTATTTAGAAAAATAAAATTAAAATTTTGAGCCATCGTTTATCTAGGATTTTTTAAAGTGGCGTTATTGGGTCGAATCGAATGAGAATAGTAACACGGTAGACATTTGGCTTACTTGTGCGCTGTAGCAAATTCTGATGAGTGTTTTTGAAAGAACAAAAGAAGACGAATCTATAATGGTATGTCGCAGTTTTATGTTTAGGTGTATTAGACTAGTTAAAATGACACATATTCGTCGGGAAGAATTTCGGAGGTTTGGAAAATTTGCTCATCCAGAACATAAACGAGCTCGTTATAAAACGAATTTCATATTCTGTAGCAGGCGTGCATATGAAATAAGAGCAAGTGGCGTAATTGGGTAGAGGTACCTTATCTAATCAATTCTTGTTCGAATGCATTACGTAATTCCAAGTATTTTGATTCGAAATTTTTGACGTCTTTTTGTAAGTGGCACTTATAAGCATTGATCTTGCAGGAATATAAATTAAGTGAGTAAAAGCACCAGAATTGAATTCTTTTCTTTTACAATTCTTTCATTATCGTTTTCTACGGGCCGCAGCGGCCATCCTACCGAATAAAGTAAGTCGTAATTGCCCTTTTCTTTCATCTCTATCTACTGAATGAAAAAAGGGGTCTAGAAAACTAATTGATGATTCAATCTCCGGCCCTTTGTAAAGTTGAACAATAGTTTTAAAGGCGAAATACCCTAGGATAGCTCGTTCAAAGTGTAAAATCAGGAAAAAATAGGAACCGTGATATATTGTAAAATTGCATATAACGTTGAATTTAATTTAAAAAATAAACAAAAATAAACAAAACAAACTATGTAGTTACATAACAAAATAACAAATTGGACTTTTATTGTGGCCATCTATAGTATGATCAGTTACATCTTGTTAATGGTTCGATAGTGACCTTTGTAAGATTTATATTACATAAAAAAAAATTTCACCTTTGCTCGTGTATTATAAGATTTTAAACAAGATAAAAACGAGTTAAATTTAAAAATACCGAAATTTCTCCAAAATAGGAAAGACGAAGTCGACAGCAGCCAATGTAGGAAAGCGCGTGTCCCCACTGGGAAATCGCGTAGGTCTCTGGAACGCGCGCGCTCGCAGGCAAACACGCGAGACACATTAGGCTAATTGTGATTTACCGCTAGGCGCGAGCACGCGTGTATGCATATAGGCAGTCTGCTGCATTAGAGAGTAGGCAAACGCGTGCGCCGAGAGAGGGTTGAAGCTTATTCTCTTGCGCTGCTGGCGGAGCAACCACCACGCGTCGCGTTCCCCAACGTGTCGCCTCGGTTGTAAGCGTTTTGCTTTCCAAGCGCTGGTATCCACTCATATATACACTCGTCTTTTTGCATGCTCTCGACGCGTCTACACGATGAATTGGTTTTGTGCCGTTCGCATTCGAAGAAGATTAATAGACTTTTTTTTCTGAAAAAAAAATGACAAAAAGTTCATTATTCTAAAAGCCATTGCTAGAGAATTTGAAAAAAGAAAACGTCGATCTGTGGTCGATGGCATTCAAATATTTAAATAAAGCTTGAAAGGTATTTCCGCGCGAATAGCGCGGAGTGAAATTGAAATGCGTATGCCATAGAATATAAAAGTAAATACGGGTCTGGGGCATGAAAATTCACGCGCCAAACCAGAGTGCACATGCAATAGGCATTGACAAACTTTGAGAAAAGTCTAAAAATGAAACGTTCATTCATTGAAAAAGCAGACATTAATAACAGAATATTACAAAAAGAGAATTTACATTAACTTTTTTTTCATACATTTGAAAAAGAAAAGGAAAAATTCGGCCACTATTTTATCCATTAAAATGCAGCAATGGATCATTTAAATTTTAATTCCCGATTTTCCTATCACGCAATAAAGTCATATCACTTACGATAGCATTATTTTGCAGAACAGCGTTTCTTGAATAAACACAGTCAGCACATTATATACGTAAGATTCATGCGTGTGTGCGCGTGTGTTACCCACGACAAAGTCTACGCCAATTTTACGATTCCGTTGCGCGGCTGTATAGCAAAAGTCGTTTACGAGGGGCTTTGAATTATGGCTTGCGCAAAAGTCGCTCGACTATAGACCGCAGCCGCACCTCGTGCTCTTTGATGTTTGCCACATGTTTTTATTGGGCTACACCATGTTTGGTTTTAAACTTACTTTGCACACGGTAGTTTAAAGTTCGCAACTACACGCGTTTATTGACTGTCACCATACAGCGCGCCAAATAAAGAGAATAAAAGGAAAGTTTTTGCAATTATTACTAAAAATATAATATAATCGTACAAGTTTATCGCATTCGATGCGAGTATATAGAGTAAATGCACTTCTGTTAAGTTGCATTCGAGCGTTGAAAATGATTTAAGCGGAATAATAATGCTTGGAATCGCAGTTGGCGATTATATCGATTCCAAAGCCACGTTGAATTACCAATCGTAGCTGACCCTAAGGGCCACCCTTATTGCGGCGAGAGGACTGTGTTCTGAATATCGACGCAATCGCGAGCTAACATGTGAGCCTGGAGTTTGCAATCAAATTAGTTCGCGTATTATTATTGTTGCTGAAGCCATTTATCGATAATTAGTGTATCACAACAGATGCTTACGCTTATCTTGCTTGCTCGAGCATTAATAACACGTAACCCTGGTGTTATAGGAAAAATACAGACAAATAGCATTAGATTTTAAATATTTGTTAAGACCATACTCAAGCTAAAGTAGATAAATGATCTATTCGATGGATTTAATAATGTGGAAAAAGGGGGCAGACGCGACAGTGCAGAACAATAATTACGAACTTCATTGAGACCCTTACGTCAGGAAATTTGATTTATTGCACAATAGAATCTGATTTGTGTATCATATACTAAAAATTTACAACGGGAAATAGAAAAGTATACACCCAACGGGTAAAAAAATCCTCTGCTATAACGATGGGGTTGAATAGTATTCGAACATGAATGGATGAGTTTGTACATTAAACTTTATATGTAGAATGATAAATATTTACGTACAACAATTCATAAACGAAAAGGAAACTCGTCAGAAGTCATAAACCGCACACCGCAAAATATTTAATACAGCTCTGAAATTGAGTTTTTCTTTTTTTTTTATTGCCATCTGGAATAAAGGCACCGGGGTATTAATGATACAAGAAGTTTAAAAAGCCGAGGCTTAGAACATTTTTTAATTAAAAAAGTCGTTAGTAGTTTAACGAGGAGAACAAAAGGGGGTGGTGGTACCGCGTAGCCCTCCTCCCTCCTCTCTCTCTTTCCGCAACTACGTGTATATTCATTTTTAGGACGCGTAAAATATGCGGCTGCGGCAGTTATCCGACTCGTTATTTAGCAACTTTAGTAAATTTCTCAAAGTAAAAATTCTCAAGTTACTAGTTTAATGTTGACTTCGACGAACTGTAGTACACGTGTAACAAAAGTAAATGCTGTTGTGTACAATCGATAACCAGGAATACATCTGTTGCACAACAGCATTGGCCTCAATATATATATATATATATATATATAATCTGCAAGTAATTTTTACAAGCAATAAAATACACGCGAAAAACTTTAGCGTCGAAATCTTTTCATTTCTCCCCCCAAACAATTCCAATGAATAAAACAGGTCCAGCGTATGATGCAGAAAATAACCGCTAGACAAGAATAAAAAAAAAAAAAGAAATGCACCTATATCCGATAAATTGAGCACACAATGCCGTAAATCAAGGGCGTGCGCGTATGTATGTACTACATACATAGAGCTATATTCGCGCGCGCGTGTCTCTCTCTCTCTGTGTGTGTGTGTGTGTGTGTGTGTGCGCGCGCGCGTGTGTGTGTGTGTGTGTGTGCATGCGCGCGGTAGCAGAACAAAATTCCGAAATTTCAGCGAACGCTCGGCTAGGCGATATCGCATGAGCAACGATAACGACTATAACAGTTCTACAGATCAAATTCCCGTGAGCGGACGCATGCACAGACACATACACATACAAAAGGTATAGGCGAGGCAATCTTCAACTGGCGTGTGTCGCGTACGTACCTGCCTTTGATTCGGTCCACGATTACACCTTGCGGTTCTCGCTCCTCCCGCCGCGCCGCGCGCGCGCACACACGTAGCGCGTATAGTCCGACCGGGCGCGCGCCACCACAAACCGCACTTGCTGTGCAATTTGCGCCTATGTGTACGCGGCCTTGATATACGGCAATCACGTCTTCCTACCGTACTACACTCCCCTCAATTCCCCACGCCCTTCGCCAATCTCTTTCTTCTTCTCTCGTTCTCTTGTCGCGCGGCTGTTAATTTTCATTTTTTTATTGCGAGGATACCCTGCATTCAAGGCGTATCGATGTCAGTTGAATGTATATTATTTCACTGCATTGACATTTGTCGTTCGAAATTTGTGCAGACGTTTTGCTTAGCTGCTTTTATTTTGCTACTAAGATAGCTGTCAGTAAAGACCTAAAACTATTACGTACCTGAATCAATTTCATTTCGCTTAGTTCAGCCTTTTGTTATTTTGTCAGAGTTTATCATAGTAAATAGTCAGCACCTTACAATAATGTCACTAGTCTTTTTTATTTGTAAAGCGGATTCTTTAAAAATATCATTCTACTTTACAATTTATTGCTGATGTATTGTAACTTATTTGCATGGAATATTTATGAATATTTTCGCATGAATAAGTTCATGATTGAAACGGCAAAAATGTTTCTGATCCAATTTTTAGCACATTTATTTCAATAAATACAAATCGAGTTGTTAATTTCAATTTTCTAAAAATTAGTTGTAAATTCACGGAGCCAATAATTTTAATTTGTACTTTTCCGTTTTCATTTCGACTGATGCGCTGTTGAGCAATTGTAACGCTATCAGCGTGCAGGTCCCAGCATCAAAAAATTTAAATCTCGTTTGAAAAGCGCAATCAGCGCATACGCCTGTGACGTGATGCTTTTTACGTACGAATTTTTCGATATTTAAAGTTACGCTGCGCGCGTACGCTTTTTATATTAAAATTCGCATTTCAAAATTCACGTACCAGACATCGATTGAATTATCCTCTTCAGTAATGGAAAATTTAGCATGAAAAATAAAATAATTCAAAGGCGCCTTTTAGAGCGCCTGGATTTTTGTGTGTGTGTGAAATGATTGAAAGTACCGCGAATAAATGGCAACAAAAAATTTATGTCACCAAGTTCGGTTTTGCCAACAAAAACTTTTTTTTTCTTCGTAGATATCGACGTGCTGTTCGAGTGTCCTAGAAATTGTGTCAGTTTTCGATTTTAAAAATTATATTGCAAAATTCGTCGACATATATCCAATAAAATAAATTGAAATTTTTATCCACTCTGAATTCCTTGCAGTGGAATTTTCAATCCAAATAAGTGCACTATATGTACGTATATGTATGTAAATAAAGTTATTCGAAAATATGCGTAAAATTCGCATTTTTTTTCTTACTGATTTTCAATAAATTTATATCGTCTATACATGTGTAACCATGTTCTAGAATTGAATTTCTAACTTGATACATAATAGCCTTATTTTGAAAATACGTGTGCAAGTCGAACTACAAATGTTGTACAGGGTCAATTTGGTTGGGAACCATTCACAGGGGCGAGCTTACCATTTTTCAAATAAACTCGATTGGTTGGAAGCGAACGCGATCCTAGATTGCACAACCTCTTATCGCACTCAGGCACACAGGTCCAGTGGCGAAGGCTTATCGGCAATCAAACACTACATGCGAGCCTGCTGAGGAGATTGGGGGAGAGAGAGAGATGGAAGAGGGAGGGAGAGAGGGTTTAGTTGGCCCATGTACGTGTATACGCCAGTGGGTATAACGTAAAGTTGACACATTCTCAATCAATCAGGCGTCAGCGCCAGTCTGCCTTCAGCTGGCGCCTGGTTGCCTTCTATTTCCCGTCTCTATTTAGCCTCGGCGATATTTGCTTGTCTCTCTTTCTCATGAGTATGACTGAACGTTTGGTCAAGAATCCGCTAATGTCATAATTACTGATTAATGGCAGATTCTATTTCAATACACGAATTATATATATACAGATCTTGGAAATTGCTCATGTTACTTGTTTTTTAAAACCAAACAAATAAACAATGTAAATGCTTTTATCGAAAGTTATCATGTACCATGTATCGATAAATATTGGGTAGCCAGGTCCACTTGTAATTTGATATTCGGATCAAAATCAAGTTTGTTCTATAATCGGGTTACCGTGATGAGAGAGAATTTTCAATTGGCTTGAAAATATATTTTTGTTCGTCATCCGATTGCCAACGTAGTAAACTGAATTTGTGAGGATTTGAATTTTTAATTGGTTTGCATACGCAAGGGAATATCGATAATCCATAAATTACTAGATTGAGGTTCCAATAGAATGCTGTAAATATTATTTATCACGGCGTTTATGCTTATTTTACAAAAAATAATTACACTTTCAGATATTCGAACCAAGTTTATTCATTTGTAGGCAAAATATGAAATTGTTATTAAGAATATTTAGTTTCTTTTAGTTGTTAAATTTTTCAAATTTGTCTCATTTTCTTGGAGATTTTCGCCAAACTGACGGAAAATTAGTATCAAGATATTTTTTTTTTGAAATGTCGTTAAAAGCGACACTGACAGCAAGCTAAGAGAGTACGCTGTAAAGCACAATACGTGCAATCTGGGCCGCTTCATCATAAAATCCATAAAAGACAGCCCCTCGACTTTCGTACGCGCTCTGCCACAGATAACCGAATTGGACGGAATATATATA
>JAWWMK010021495.1:0-17646 GCA_035047105.1 Galeopsomyia nigrocyanea | reverse complement strand
AATGGAACATTTTCATGCAATAAAAAAAGAAAACAAAATTTCGACTCTGCGAGTTGACGTGAAATCACCCATATATATATATATATATGCTATATATACCTGTAGAGGGACGTTAAGATAAAAATTATAAAAAAGGGAACAATTTTTTTATACATTTTTAACTTTTAAAATAAATAATTTCTTTTTTCTCATAGAGCCCGTGTTTTGATATTGAAAATTTTTATTTCATTGGATTCCTTTTTCCTTGGACTTTTTTTATATAGAAATCAATCATAAAATTTTCCGGGGCGTAATAAAATAGCCGGCCACGAGCGATAAGGCAAAGCGCCCCGTCCGCTATCCGCGCGGCGCTAACGGGGACGCACCGCTCCTGCGGACGTCTGTCGTTTCGCCCGATCGCTCAAAGAAAACTTATTGCTTGGTTTCGTCACGTTCATTATTTTCAATGGATACTCACTCGTATTAAGGATTCCTTGAATAAAGTCATCACGAGGAATGAGACCGTCATTGTTTTTGTCCATTTTCCTGAAGAGATCGGTCAATCGCGACTTTTTGTGATTCATAAATTTCAAGAACTACAAAAGAAGACATTTTACTGATTACTGTTATTTTCCAGTGCTGCATGTCGAAGAACGACACATAATTTATAACGTAAGTCCGACTGTGAAGTCGTGAATTAGCAACGCTGATTGTTCAAAAATTAATTTTTGTTCAATTTTATTCATTACCCTCTTGCGCCAATCTTCCCAGCTGAAATTGGCTACTCGATCTAGCTCATCGATATAATTGAGCTTATCCTGGAGTCTTCGCTGACGTTCCCAAGCCAGCATCCAAACGTTTCTCCATCTGTCCCAGAGTAGCTTCACCCGTGGATTGCGGAATTCCGGCTCAGCCCCTTTACTGTAACAATATCATGAGCGTTAGATTATTCAGCATTAACACGACAATAAACATAGTATTAAAATCTTCTCATTACTGTTACCATCGATCAAAGTTTAAAATTAGAATGATACTTGTTTATATTGTTTTTAAAGTTGATTGGGGCTATAAAATAGCTACAATATATGATAGTATGATACGAACCTTCCTTTCGGTGGGAAGCGTGGGCCAATATGCGGTAGTGATGGATCTGGGGTTCTTTCACGACCTGGACTGCTTCGTCTAAACAAGAACGAACATGCCTCAAATCACTCAAAAACGCTATACTCAACTGTTTATCAAAACACTAGTGTCAGCTTTTTTTGCTTCCTTTTTTTTTCAAGAACGTCCCAATGTCCCAGTGCAACTCTGGATACTTTATTTAATTATACTTTATTATTTTGATCTGTGGTCGCGCTGACGTTCATTAAGATTATGCCACGCAGTAAAACCTCTCAATTTGATCGCCTCTCTATAGTTGATAATCTCCCTGTACTGGCCGTGTTTTTGTGCACCCAACTGAATTGCCATTGTTAGAACAAAACGATGTACTTTGTTTTTACTATGATAAACTACGTAAATGAAAAGAGAGACTTGTAGTAAAAACGATTTATTCAGGTTTGAACAAAGTTGACTGGTGCGTACGAAGGTTCAAATCGAAGTGATAGTTCGCGCTTGTTACAAAAATTAAAGAAAGCTCGCTTAGCAACCAGAAACAGAAGAAACGTTCTGAATAAAAGAAGCGCGTTCTAGAACAAATAGAATGTAACGCAAATGCACAGTTGTATCCTTAACAGCAATAGCTTAATTATAGGTATATTATATCGGAGTTCGTCTCCATAGATGACCACCGAAAAGTTGGAACGAGAAGAGATCAACATAGAGAAATTTCACGGCATAATATTTACTGGACGAAAGTGAACATCTAAACAGAGGTAAATATTGTGGATTACGGTTATTTTGGTTACTCTACTTTTTTACTACAGTCAACACATTTTCCCTCACTATTGAAAAATTAATGTTTGCGACAGAAAATTTGCAAATGGCAAGCTGCAAACTACACATACTAATGCTGCTTTTTTTCTACATCAATCTAAACTTAATTACTTGCAAAATCATGCAGTAATAAACCATAAAATGTGGCGAATAAGTGTGAGGTTTGATAGTATCGAACATTGTTCGAGTGCAGTGCGAGAGCAATAAGTCGAGAGCATTGGTGTTTTGGAAGCGGTTTTTTTGGAGCGAGGAAGTGTATATATATTACGGTCAATATCTGATTTGACTTATCACGCGTTCACGCATAGCAATTTTTCGGGAAGTCGTCACTTTCAAAGGAAAAAAAACAACGGTCACATATTTTTTCTATTAAAAATGGTACTCCATGTCAAGTAGAAATTCCACCCATATTTGGGCAAGGATGGCAAAAATGAATATATTAGAGGCCATAGGAATATATGTGTAGCGCGCCTAGTTCAGATATATTTTTTTGTGTCGTTGTAATGTATGAAAAGAGATAAATATACCTTAAAAGAACCATTAATAATTGAAAAAAAATATGCATAAAAGGCCATTTTTTCATTGAAAAAATTACATATTCTGCAAAACGTGTACATTGGATCGGTAATATTGAAAGAAAATTTACTTCAAAGCTTTTTTTTAAGTGGCAGGTTCTTCCACTGTATTTCAAGTGATCATTGACACTGAACCATGCAAATTTCATTCTTGAAACGAATACTTACCTGCTCCATCTACAAGCAAGTATCAAATGAGTGAATGAACTCAACTGAATTTAATGCAATAATTCAAGTTTATATTATAAATAGAGTGAGGTAAGCGTTATTTACTCAGCGTTTCAATTTTCAGCCAACACTTCAATTTTGGACTATTATACAGTCTGAACAACTGAATTCATGATGCAATAAACATATATGCAAAATAAAAAACCATGTAAAATGCAATGTTCGAAAGCAAGTAAATGCTTATTCGCAAAACAATGAAGTTATCATAGAGAGGAAATGTGGGTTTTCGTTAGCGTGTTTCAAACATAGAATGGCAAGAGAAAAAGCAACATACGCAGGTGTTGATGGTTTGACTTTGAATGGTTTTCGAGAATCCTTTATCGCCTTGATTTGTCTAGCTTTGCAGACGCGATCGACTTCATTTTGACGTCTTGCAGTATTTTCCATGAACTCTCGGTGATCAGAGATGAGCGTTTCGAGTATGGCACGATCATCAGGTAAAGGTTCGGCCTCCAAAGTGATGAGAGTTGTTTCTAGGCCTTCGAGCCACGCGAGCAATTCTTCCAGGAGATTGTCCAGGTCCTGGGTATAAAAGGATTGAATTAATAAATCATAAGATAGGAATGGAAGTGCATAAGATATGGAGTAGAGGATGAAGGAAAGTGTGTAGATGAATGAACATTAGCGTTGCATGTTACTATATTGCATAAAGATATAGAGTTAATTTGACAGGCTAAAATACCTGCAGAGCTTGCATGTGGGTCTCGAGTTTTTGATTGCGTTGGTGCGCCCAAGTGGCAACCTCGTCCCACCGGGACTGTATAATGGTGATCCAATGTTTGATGACGGCAACTCCGTCGGGATGGGCTTTAGTCAGGATACTACGAGCCAACTCGAGAGTGTTGTCCTTCTCCGGCTCTTTCGCCGCGAGCTCCTTGAGGAAGTGTTCGTGCTCGAAAAGTTGGTTTCTGCTCTCTTGCTCGTCCTCGGGAAGCATACCGGCGAAGCGCAACTTCATCTCGGCGTCGCTGAGCCACTCGAGCAGTAGGTGCACCGCCTTGTGAAGTCGTTCGGCGTCCCTGAGCGCCTCTTCGAGCCTCTGGGACTTGGCCAACGATAGCCGACTGACTGTCTGCCAGAGCGAGTCGAGCTGACGCAGCTGCTGGGCAATGCTCGCAGCGTCCTCGGCGTTGGCTTTGGCCTCGAGGTCGCGGCCCGTTCTGCCGACCGAGTCCATCTGGAGCGCGCGCGATTCGAGATCGGCTTCGAAGCCACGATGCTGCTCGACCAACTGGGATACGGTGTCGAGATCTCCGTGCAGGGGCCCGGCGCCTTCGAGCTCGCGCTCGGCCCTGTGCAGCCAGTCGAGGAGAGCCTGCACGGCCTCTTTAAACTGGCCGCTGAACAGCAGTGCCTCCTCGAGCTTGCGCTGCCTGTCGATGCTTTTGGCACAGACCCGTGCCCACTTGGCCTTGAGATCAGTAAGCAGCTCGCGCAACTGGCTCTCGTCCGACTTGGGCGCCTTGTCTTTCAAGCTCTTGCCGCTCTTCATGCACGCGTCGTAACTGGGCTGCTTAGCGCTGAGCTCGCGCTGGACCTCTCGGTGTCGGCTCAGTCGGGACTTGATCTTGTCGGGCTCCTCGCCGCCCAGACCCTCGCGCGCCACCTCGTCCAGGCTGCGCTCCGTCTCGTCGAGCCAGCCCATCAGACTGGACCACGCGTCGTGGAATTCGCGCGCCTCCTTGTAGCCGTGGTCGAGCGCCCGAGTTCTCTCGGCCGACTTGGAGACGACTCTCTCCCACCTGCGGACACGAAAATACCGCGAAAACTCGTGGTCAATCGTGCTGGCCTCGGCGCAGCTGACACTGGCCACTCGCGCGGCCTATATCCGGTTTCCCTTAGAACCTCTTACCTGTGCTGCACGCTAATCAGCAGATTCTTGATGAGAATCACGTCCTGCTTCTGCGAAAAATACTTGAGGTGGGTGCCCTTCTTGTCGAGGTTGAGCATCGTCTCGCGGTGCACGCCTACGTCTTTTTGGAAGGATTTGTGCTCGTCTATCTGGCCGAGGATCGTCTCCATGACGCGCGACACGGGCTTCAGGTTGCCAAGTATTTTCTCGGCGTTGCTCAGCCAGTCGACGAACACCTGCAACGCGTCGTGGAACTCGCTGGCCTCCTTGAGCGCGATCTCGAGCTTGATTTTCTTGTCGTTAGCTCGCGCGCAGACGTTGTCCCATCGCTGCTTCAGCGTCTTCAGACTGTGGCCAAGGCTGCCTCCGCTGGTGCCGGCGCCGGCGTCCTTGAGGCCGGCGCGCCTCAGATACTCCTTGCCTTGCTGCAGCACCGCCTCGACCTTGGCGCGGTTCTGCTCGATCTCGTTGTACACCTCCATGAAGCGTTCGAGCTGCTCGCTGGCCGTCTCTGGGAGGCCGCCCACGGGCTTCGAGGCGACGATCGCGCTGTCGACGTCGGCCAGCCAGGAGAGCAGGTCCTGCACTTCGCCGGTGAACGACTGGGCCTCGCGGAGCGCGTCCTCGAGCTCGCGCTGCCGGTCGGCCGCGCGCTGCAGCAGCTCGCGCCAGCGCCGGTTGAGGGTGCCCAGCTTGTCCGCGGTCGAGGAAGCCTCGGCGCTGCCCTTGCCGTCCTCGATCAGCTGGCGGCCGGCGTCGTTAAGCGTGTCCACGCTCGTCTGGTGAGCCTGGATGTCGTTCACCAGCACCTTCAGCTTGGCCAGCTCGACCTCGATAACCTGCGGTTCGCCCGCTACCACGCGCAGCTCGTTCAGGCTGCGCCCGCTCTTATCGATCCACACGAGCAGCTCGTCGAGCGCATGCTGGAATTGGCCGAGGCGCAGCAGCGCGTTCTCCAGCAGGCGCTGCCTCTCCACGACGGCCCGCAGCAGCGCGTCCCAGCGTCGATTCACCTGGGCCAACGGCTCCTTTATCGCCTGGGCCTGCTCCGAGGAGGTGCGCTCGGTCAGCGCGGCGGCTTGCCTGCAACGCGAAATGGTCGCCGCGCGAGGCGATCGACGATTGGCGATTAGTGCGCGCTCGGGGCAGAGACCGGCACTGTGTTACTCACCTGTTGATCGCCTCGACCTTCACCATGTGCGGATCAACGTCGAGCTTGAAGTCGGCCAGTTGCTTTATCTGGTTCTTGACCTCGTGTATGTCGCTGCCAAGCGGGCCCATAGCGGCGAACCTTTCCTCGGCCTCCTGCAGGAAGTGTCGCAGCTGCTTAAGAGTGTCGTGGAACTCCATGGCCTTCTCCATGGCGTCGATCAGGTTCTCCTCTCGCCTCGCGTACAGGGCCGTGACGCTGTCCCAGGCCTGGTCGAGGTCCTCGATGTGCTTGCGAACCTCGGGCTTGTCGGGCTCGCCGCACAGGCCCATCAGCTCGTGGCCCGACTGGCGCACTTGCTCCACCTCGGGCTTCGTCTGGTCGATCTCCTGGCGTATCTCCTGCAGGGCCACCTGCTGCTGCTCGATCGCCGAGGGCTGGGCCGCCGGTGGCAGCTGGGCCACCAGCGCGTCCTGCAGCTCGGCGAGACTGGCCATCACGCCGCCGAGCTCGGACCAGAAACGCTCCGCGCAGCCGAGGGCCTCGTCGAGGCTGCGCGCCCGCTGGCCGTTCTTCGCGTGCACCTCCGCCCAGAGCTTGCCGAGGCGCTCGAGTTTCCGCTGCACCTCCTTGTGCGCGGGATCGTTCAGGTTGAGGGCCTTGCTGATGACCTCGCCGGCAGCGCGCTTCACCGCGGCGTACGCCTCGGCGCGCTGGACCAGCTCGTCCGCCAGGGCGGCGTTGTCCTCGAGCTGCTCACGCAGCCGCGGCGGGTGGGCGCTGACCGGCTCGGCGCCCGCCAGCTGCTCGGCCGTGTGGCCGAGCGCGCGCAGCATGCCCTCGAGCTTGTCGGCGAACTCGGCCGACTCCTGCAGCGCCTGCTCGAGAGCCTGCTGCCGCTGGCGCAGCTCGGCGCGCAGGGCCGCGAAGCGCGCGTTGTCCTGGTCGAGCACCTCCTGCACCTTGGCCGCCTCCTCGCGATTGCACAGCCGCTGCAGCGCCTCGCCGGTCTTGTTCAGCTTGTCGATCAGGGGCTTATGCTCGTTCATAGCCGCGACCAGCAGCTCGTTGCGGTCCTGCTGCTGGGCTATCAGCTCGGGCCGGAGGCCGGGCATCGGCAGCATCGCCACCTGCTGCTCGACCTCGTCCAGCCAGGAGGCGAGCACGAGGTGTGTGTCGCGCAGGTGCTCCGCCAGCGGCAGCGCCTGCTCGAGCGAGCCGAGCCGCTCGCCCGACAGTCCCGCCACCGTGTCGACGATCTCGCGCAGCTCCTCCATGCGCTCGCGGATCGCGGCGGCGTCCTCGCCGAGAGCCTGGCCGCCCGGCGCCCCGGCCCCGCCGCTGCCCTGCTGCAGTAGCTCGCGCGCGTTCTCCCGCATGACCTTCTTCGCCTGGCTAATGACCTCGCGCACGCGAGCCTTCTGCGCGGCGATGTCGTCGTTGAGCGCCCGGTGCTCCTTCAGCTGCACCCGGATCACCTCGGGCTCGCTGCTCGGCGGCTCGGCTTCGCGCAGCTGCGCGTCCGCTTCGCGGAACCACTCGAGCAGCTCGTCGATGTCGCCGATCACCTCGAGCGAACGCTGCTTGCTCAGCCGCAGACGCTCGGCCCTGCGCTGGATCTGCTCGGCGATCGCGTCGAAACGGCGCTGGTCCCGCAACACCAGGGCCTCTATCGTGGACGCGCCCTCGCCCGGGGACACCTGGCAGAGCTGCGGCCCCAGGGCCTGTATCTTATCGAGGACCGGTCGGAACTCGGCGATCTCGAGCTCCAGCCGCGATATCTCGTCGTCGTCGTTGCCGCCGCTGCCGCGCGGCCTCTCGGGTCCGCTCGCCCCGGCGCCCGATCCCGCGAGGGCCGCCTCCGCCGCCTGCATCCAGTCGGTGAGGCGCGAGTGGTGCTGATGGAACTGCTGCACTAGCGGCAGCGCCTCCTGGGCGCGGCGCAGCAGCTCCGAGCCCCGCGCCACCAGCTCGTCGTAGCGCCGACGCAGCGAGTCCAGCTTGTCCTTGAGCTGCAGCGCCTCGTCGGCGCCGATGTGGGCCATCAGCTCGTGGCCGGCCTCGCTCGTGGCCTCGAGCTCGCTCTGCCGCGAAGCCAACTCCTCGGTGAGGTCGGCCAAGTCCTCCATCTGCTGCAGCAGTCGCTCCGTGTGCACCGCCAGCACACGGTAGCGCGCCAGTCGCGCCTCTGCTTCCTCCATCCAGGCTTGCAGCTCCTGGTAGCTGAGCACCAGGTGGCGCAGGCCTTGCTTCGAGCGCTGCAGCAGCGCCCCGAGGGCCTCGGACCGCTCGGCCAGGCCGCCGTAGCGCTCGGCCACCTGTTGCAGCTTGTCGGCCAGACTGGTGGCCTCGTCCTCGCCCACCAGGCCCATGAGGCCGCTCGCCACGTCGGTGAGCTCGCTGAAGCACGGCCGCTTCGCCAGGATCTCCTTGTGCAGCTGCTGGTGCTCGCTAATGCGCTGCTGGATTTTCTCCTCGTCCGTGGGTACGAGCTCCATCTCGCGGACGCGCGCTTCGGTGCGCTCGAGCCAGTCCGCCAGCGGGCTAAGCTTGTCCTGGAACTCCTTGGCCACGGACATCGCGCGCTCGAGGGCGAGCATGCGCTCGGCCGCCGCCTCGTTGAGGTTCTCGAAGCGGCCCATCAGGTTGCTCAGCTGCGCCTCGATGGCCTTGCGCTCCTTGGCCTCGGCGCCCCGGCTCACCTCTTGGCCCATCTCGTACAGAGAGGACATCGAGTGCTGCCGGTCGAGCAGCATCTTGCGCAGGAACTTTTGCTCCTGCAGCTGGGCCTTCACCACCTTGAAGTCCGACGACGGTGGCTTCTGATTGGCGACCATTTCCTCGGTGTCGGCCAGCCACTTCTCCAGGCCGTCCAAGGCCTCCTGGAACTTGCCCGACTGCAGCAGCCCAACGTCCAGTCTGCGATCTCGCTCGTTCATCTGCAACAAACATCGCGTCAACAAGTCGTCGCGTCGGTCAGCTCGTCGCGTCCTTGCTGCTGACGCTGCCGCAAGAGCCGCGGCGCACACTCACCCGTTCCTTGAGCTCGTTCCAGCGCTCGTTCATGCGGTCGAGGTCTCTCTCGATGCCGCTCGTGCTCACCTCGCGCCCCGCGCTCTGGATCAGGCTCTGGCCGAGGGCGTTCACCTGCTCGACGCTGCGACTGAGCGGCTCGATCCGCTTGATCTTGAGCGCTCGGAAGTCCTCTTGCTGTGCGCGAATCGATTCCACCTCCGAGCCTACCGGCTTGAACTTGCCCACCTGCTCGTGAACTTCGTTGATGAGGTCCAGCGCGTGGGCCTGGGCCTCGGCGAACTGCTGCAGCCGGGCCAGCGTCTCGTTGAGCTCGTCCTCACGGGCCCGCGCGCGCTCCTCCAGCCTGGCCAGCTGCCTCGACAGCGACTCGATCTGCTGCCGCGTGGTCGCGGCGTCGGCGGCGAAGCCCAAGTCCACCAGACTCTCGCCGCTGCTCACCAGACGGCCAACGTCCTCCGACAGTCGGTCTAACTTGGCCAGCAGCGCCCTCGTTTTCTCGATCTGCTCGCGCACGGTCTTGATGTCGCGGCCGGCAGGCTTCATTTCTTCGAGCTCCCTCTCGAGGCTGGCAAGCTCCTGGACGAGGCTTCGCAGAATGTCGGTGAACTGGGCCACCGCGGTGGCCGCGCTCTGCAGCTCGTTGCAGCGGTCATCGAGCTTGGCCTGCAAATCTTCGATGCGATCGGCCACGCTGTCCACTTCGTCCGATAGGTGACTAGCGTCCACTCCCTGCTCGCGTGCCTTGTGTCCCAAATCGATGGCCTGCTGGCGCACGCTGCCGAGCGGTCGCTTCAGGGCAACTGTCTCCTCTCGCAGCTTCTGCAATGTGGACAACTCGCGATGAGCACCGACCGACTCTCGACTCTACTCTACTCTACTCTACTATACTCACCTTGATTCGATCGAGGAGCTTTGGATCTTTGGCCGCTCCTCCCAGGGCATCGTGCGACGCCAACTTGTACTCGCATCGCTCGAGCTCGTGCACCAATTCCCGCAGACTCTCGTTGAAATCGGCCAGGTGTCTGGATGTGTCCTCGAGCGACTGCGTACGCTCCAGCAGATCTGTCGACGGAAAAATAAAATAAAAGCCACCTCTCGACTTATGCACAACGCGCCACTGAACTTACCATTGTTCAGCTTGTCCCATCTCGCCTTCATGGCATTGAGCTCGTTCTTCACCACATCCTTGTCGATGTCACAGGCGCCCACAAACGTTTCGCCAAGGGTATTGTTGTTCTCGAACTCGCCCGACTTCTTCCAAACCTCGTTTCTGAACACGGACAGCTCCTTCAGTTGCTTCTCAATATCTTTGCGCTTGAACGAGGCCGGCTTGAGGCTCTCGAGCTTGTCCTCAGCTACGCGCAGCCACGGCAAAAAGAGATTCTGCGCGCGGTAGTACTTGTTGCAGTGCTCAGCACAAGTTTGCAGTTTGGTATGCCTGTCAAGAGTGTCCTTCTTGAGGCGGTCCCAATGGGACTGCATTTTGTCAAGATCGCGTTGCAGGGTTCGATTCTCGAGCTTCTGCGATCTGGCAAGTATATCACGACCCTTGTTCAGCAGCATTATCACCTCGTGTTCCCTGCCCATAACGCTACGGTAGACAGGCTGCAGAAAAAAGAGAATTAGAATTAGAATTTATTATAAGGCTAAGGGCAACTTCCTAGCAGAGCTAAGGGCCCTTCCTAGCCATAATGAC
Organism: Galeopsomyia nigrocyanea; assembly: GCA_035047105.1. Classification (NCBI taxonomy): domain Eukaryota; kingdom Metazoa; phylum Arthropoda; class Insecta; order Hymenoptera; family Eulophidae; genus Galeopsomyia; species Galeopsomyia nigrocyanea. Next base: position 7,195 of record JAWWMK010021495.1, on the reverse strand, counting down.
ATACATTAATTTGCAATGGCACATTACGCGATATAGTACAAAATTATAAAAAAAAAGAAGCAGGAGAGAGAGAGAGAGAGAGAGAGAGAGAGCGAGAGAGAGAGAGAGAGAGAGAGAGAATGAATGAGACATAAAGTATATCAGCTAATCAGTCGAAGACATCTCGCAGACGTACCTCGTGATGCTCGAGTTGCTGCTGCAGTATCTCGCGGTCGGCCGATACGAGCAGCTTCTCGGACATACCGCTAAGCTCATCGGCCAGCCAGCCGAGAGTCTTGCTGCACGAAGCCTCGTACTGACGGCCGTCCCGGAGATTTCCCTCGATTTCGGCTTTCCTGTGGTCCAGTTTCTTTTGTAAATTGTTATAGAGTTTGTTGACGGAAGCGAGTTTGGCTTGGATGTCGGATTTGGAGGCTGGGTCGCTGAGAACCTGGCAGAGCTGTTGGCCCGCAGCCTCGGCGTCGGCGAGCAGCGGCCGCTGGCCTTCGAGTTGCCTGCCAAGGTGCTCGATCTTGCGCAGCTGCTCTTCCGGGTCCTTATCGAGCGGCAGCTCGTCCAGGTTGTCCGATATGGCCTGCAGAGCGTCGCGCAGTCGGCTGAGACTCGCATCGAACTCCCGACTGGTGTCGACGGCGTCGCCCAGACTTCGAGCGCGCTCCTCCAACCGAGCCAGCTGATTCTTCCAGCGCTGCAGGATGCCATTGAGCTTCTGACGTATCTTGTGGGCGTCGGCCGAATCGGCAGGTAGCTTGGCGAGCACGCTGTCGGCCACGCTCACCAGATGGTCCAGCTGGGGCTGCTGCGTGCGGAATTCTTCGCGGAGGACCTGCACCTGCTGCACTTGGCTGGCCACCATGCGTGGCTCGGACGATATCGGGCCCAGGGCCCCCAGCATCCGCTCTTTGGCCCCAAGCCAGGCGTTCAAAGCCTCGTAAGTGTCGTGCCACTGCTTGATGTCCTCCAGGAATTTCAGCCGGTCCTTGCAGGCCTCCGACACGAATTTCCAGCGCTCGGCCACCTCCTCCAGCTGCTGATTCAGGGCCTCGACGCCGCTCGCTCCGACCTTCCGCCTCAGAAGCTCGCGCACTTGGCTCTTAGTGCTGTCGAGAAGCGACTGCTTTTCGTACATTTCCTCGATCACGTGCTTTATCTGCTTGCTTGTCTTGTCGGCATCTGCCTTGGTCTCGGGTACCGTCTCCTTCGGCAATTGGCGATGCACCTGCAAGAAACAAGAGCGATCGCTCGTTAGCCTATTAACCGACAAACGCAGAAGCGCGGGATAAAGGCATTGCAAGTCAATGAAAAAGGCAGCAGCGACGAAGATCGCCGATAGCTGTGGGCCTCCTGCCAGCCTGACCTTGTCGAGGAATTGTGAGAGCGTTCTCAAGTTGTCGAGGTACTTGCGCAGCTCCTCCCGGACGTTATCGAGCTCGTTCTGGCGATCGGCCAACCTCACGCCCAGAAGCCCGTAACGATTGTTGATTTCCGAGAGCTGCTGCTGCACCGGCGACAGGTCCTCCAGATGGAAGCCGTCTTGGCTGGAACGACGGCTGCTGAAGCCACTGCTGCCACCTGGGGAGACAGGACTTTGAACTCCGTAGGTTTTAGACGGAGAGGGCGAGCGAGCGTCTTGCGAATTTCGGCGCACTACGGCAGCGAGATAAAGGAAGCAAAAGAAAAGCGAATGAGTGCGTGAAAAAAGGTGGACCCGAGATGGGCCGCGCGGCCGCGGCTCGAGATGGGGATCGAGACTGAGGTGCAAGTGGCTACTCACGCGGGCTGGCGAGGCCGGCGGGGGGCCGTTTGGTGGGGCTGCTGCTGCCGCGGCGCCTGCTCGGGCTGAGGCTGCGCTCCCGAGTCAAGTTGTCGTAGGCGAGGCCTAGATCGTTGAGCTTGTCGACGGTGGCGGCGTGCTCACGGTACTCCTTGTGCAGGGGCTTGAGCTCGTCGAGCTGCTGGTTGATCTTCTCGAGGTCGACGGCCACCGGGGTCAGCCGATGCAGCCGCGACTCGGCGCGGCTCAGCCATTCCTGCAGCTGCTCGCGCAGCTTATCGTAAGCGGCCAACCGCTCGGCTCGCGATCTGCTCAGCCGCTGGCGCTCCTCGAGCGCGAAGCTGAGCTCCTTCCAGCGCGCCTCCACGGACTTGAGGCGCTCGCGCACCGGGCCCTGGTCGGCGACGTCCTTCTTGGCGGCGATGGCCTTGCCCAGCCGCACGAGCTCCTCGAAGGCGGGCCGCTGCTCCTCGCGTCTGACCGCCAGCTCGGCCAGCTCGGCCTCGGCCAGCTCGCCGCCCTGCTCCAGCTGCTCGGCCAGGCGGCCGGCCCAGCTGTCGAACTTGGCCTCCTCCTGCTGCAGCCGCAGCAGCTCGCGGCCGAGCTCCTCCAGCAGCTGAGCCCGGCGGCTGCAGCGCTCGTGCAGCTTCTCGAAGCGCGCCTGTGCGTCCTGCAGCCTGCTCTCGGAGCGCTTGGCCAGCAGGCTCGGCGCCTCACGCAGCATGCGCGCCACGGCCTCGAGGCTCGCGCGGTGCCCGTCCAGGTCGGCCTGCAGCATCCGCTGTTCCCGCTGCTGCTCCTCCAGGCGCTCCCGTAGAAGGCTCGCCGGCCGCGCCATGTTCCTTAAGACGCGGATTAGATTATATATGAGAGACTTGGAGTGTTTGCTGAAGGAAGAGAAGAAAGAGACTGGGGAGGAGGGTTAATTGGTACTCACTTGAAGTGGAGCTCGGCCTGACCGAGCCAGCCCAGCAGTGAATCAAGGGCGTCCTGCAAGCCCTGACTCTGCAGCAGACCAGCCTCGAGCTCCCGGCAGCGCTCCGCCAGGGCCTGGCTCAGCTGGACGTGCTTGTCCGCGAGGCGCTGCACGGGCTCCTCGATGTCGCGCCGCTGCTGCGCGGCCAGGCTCGGGCCTCCGGCCTCGAGCAGCGCCCGCGCGGCCTGCTCGGCCGCGAGCAGCAGCCGCTCGTTGGCCAGCAGCTCGGCGTACACGGCCTTGGCAGCCCTCAGCTGCTCCTCCAGTTGGCGGGGCTCCGGCGACTGACTCTCGTCCAGCAGTCGCTGGGCCCGCGGCTCGAGCTCGCGCAGCCAGGCGGCGACCTTGTCCAGGGCCTCGCGGTACTCGCGCTGCCGCGAGGCCAGCTGCGCCTGCAGCTCGGCCAGCTGCGAGGCGCGCCCCAGCAGCTCCTTGTAGCTCGCGGTTAGCTGGGCCACCTCGGCCCGCACAGGCGAGTCTTGCGCCGAGATGGGCTCCTTGTGCGACAGTCGCTGCGGCAGCGAGGTCCGGAAGTCGTTCAGCAGCTGCAGGTACTCCTTGCCCTCGTCGCAGAACTTTTGCGCGGCCATGGTGATGAAGCGCAGATCTGCCTGGTGGGCTATCACCTCGCTCACGAGCTCGCGCGTGCCCTCCTGATCGCGGCTGCTCGACAGGCCCCGCAGCTCGCTCAGCCCGTGCTCCTTCTCCTCGAGCTGCCGCATCAGTTTGCTCAACCAGACCTTCAGCGACGATACCTCGCTCCTGCAATGGCAATGCCGGGCATCCGTTTTCAGTCAGACTGTTGTTTGATCGAGTCGCTGCCCCGTTATTGAGTGCGCTCATTGCAATCATATATCCAATTGCATTTAAAATAAACCGATTTATTCCCCACCAGATGTAACGAATGTCAAATTCAATCGACACTCTTCAATTCTTTCAGATTATCATTTTACATTTTAAAAGGAATCGAGAAAAACAAATCCAATCCACAAAAATCCATGTGACACCCGTGCTTTGTCCTTACAAGTCCTAAAGTCTTTCAAAAAAGAATCCGCGAATTTTCATGGCTTTTTGGAGTTTTACAAAAAACGACAAATGATAGCGTTAATCTGACACTTCAAAATCCAATTCTACGGCTCAAAATACGTCGGAAACCATGATTTTGTTTCGTTTCTACTCGAAATTCCGACCCTTCTCGAGCTTTTAAAACTATAACAGTGAATAAAAACTAAAAAAAAAACTAATAACATTGCAAATCTGGCACGTTCAATGAGTTTTTCGTGTTTTCAGAGCTCGGCAAGCCTCGCAATTTCGCGTAGAAACATAAAATAACATATGCTTTCCGACGTATTTTGAGCCGGAGAATTCGATCCTGAAGTCCTATTAACGCTATGATTTTCCATTTCTTATTAAGGACGTTCTCTTGCTCGCAGTGGTTCTCACAGACGGTACGGTAACGAAAAATGAGCTTCTCCAGTTCATTTCGCACCTATTCTAAAAGTTACTGATAAATTGAAGCGAAAAAATTTGGAGATATTCCTCCTAGTGTCCATTTTCTTATAGTCTTAACTAAATTTCAATAATTACCTTTGTATGTTTATTAAAAATTATAACCTCAAAAGCTACGAAATACGTATCTTTGATGAACAAAACTCTGTTATGAATTTTAGAAATCAATAATTTTTTGTACACTACATTGTTTGTTGACACTCCCAGAATGTGCATATCAATTTTGAGATCTAATTATTGATTAGAAAAAATTATAGAAGTGTTTTAGTGAAACGTCGTCGCGCCGCGGCATCGATTTTTAACGATACTTTTGTTAATAATCTTCGAAAAAGCACCGTTCCGATATATATTTTTTTAAAGCACCATTCGATTTAGAATTGCATAAGCTTTATTTTGTCAAAGTTTCGCGATTTTCTACAGAAGCGTTTGATGTTATTTTTCAAAAAGATATAAAAAAATTTGCCGTCTTATGGGGAAATACATAGAGAATATTCTCTTAGGTATCAACTAAAAAACAACTTAGAACGCTTCTTTAGAAAATCGCGAAATTTTGATAAAATAAAGCTTATGTAATACTAAATCGAATGGTGCTTTAAAAAATATAGGGAACGGTGCTTTTTCGAAAGTTATTAACAAAAATGTCGTTAAAAATCGATGGCGCGGTGCGACGCCGTTTCACTAAAACACTTTTATAATTTTTTCTAATCGATATTAAGATCTCAAAATTGATATGCACATTCTGAGAGTGTTAACAAACAATGTAGTGTACACAACAAATTATTGATTTCGAAAATTCATAACAGAGTTTTGTTCATCAAAGTTACGCATTTCGTAGCTTTTGAGATTATAATTTTTTATAAACAAATAAAGGTAATTATTGAAATTTGGAAAAAACTATAAGAAACTAGACACTAACAGGAGTATCTCCAAATTTTTTCGCTTCAATTTATCAATAACTTTTAGAATAGGAGCGAAATGAACTGGAGAAGTCCATTTTTCGTTACCCTACCGTCTGTGAGAAACACTGCGAGCAAGAGAACGTCCTTAAGGACGTTCATAGGTTTTACAAAAGTAACGAGAATCGACTGATTTTTAAATATGTTATAGTGGCGGGTTACACAGACATGTGTGAATTTTTTCAATATTTTTTACCGTCGAAATTTTAAAGAAAATCGATCTCGAAGTGCAGCTCTTATACATGGGCTCTTATGGGAGAGACGGCATCAAAAGTGATTAACTTAGAATGCAAACGAAGAAAAAGAAATGAGAAAGTTATAAAAAACTAAATATATGTAAAATAAATATTCAGGAACCTAAATCCGAAATTTGAGCTAAGAACACCGCGGAAAATTGAACGTAATCAATTGACACGTGAACAAAAACTCGAGTTTGCAGGTTATGCGGGCAATGGAGCGGCGCGCGAGGTGAGAGGGGACACTCCCCGCACCGCATGCCGCCAATGAAACCTGTCAACGTCCTTAAATTCCAAAAAAACTAAGAAACCACAAAAAGTCGGATTTTCGTTTTTATCGATGTCCGAGTTTTTACGTGATTTTAACACGTGAAAACGTTCACAGGCAAAAAAAGGGAGTGTCACATGAAAGGAGAGGATGGACGAGAGCATTACAAATCTTTTAATGTCCCGTAGAACCGCATCGACCTGAAATTGAGAGCGTCGTCGCAATTTGAATAGTTGAAAAAACGTTGCCGAATTAATCGATTTTTTGTGGAATTGGGCATATATATGACGAAATCTATAAAAAAAATGCCGATTCTTGAAGCCTAAAATGGCAAAAAAAAATTGTAACGCTAGAGCTTCCGGAATTTTTTCTTCTTCTTCCTTGAGGTATATAGTGCCGGAAAATGCTCGTGAACATCAGAAAAGTCCACAGGAACTACCTTGTTTCGGCTTTTCTATATTTTTGTCAATTGAATTTTTTTCGATAAAAATACACTTATAACTTTCGCTCGTAGCGTTGTTGTATTGATTTCTACAATAAAACCGATAGCACTATCGTAATCTACGTGACAAAATACATCGAAAACATGTATCGCATTATCGGAAATGATTGTTAGGGGCCCTCCGAAAAAACAATAAATAAATAGCTTTTTTACGCCGATCGGTCGCAATAACAGCGCAACGTGCATATTCGACAATTTTATTTATTTGAAGTACAAGGCCCATCAAGCATCAATTTCAATATCTCGATACATGTTTTCGATGTATTTTTTCACGTAGAATACGATGGTGCTATCAGTTTTACATTAGAAATTGCCTAGATGGCGCTAGAAAAGAAAAATCACTGTAAAAGACGTTTTTATTTCAGAGGACTCACTATAAAAGACGCCTCCAGCGCTTTCTAGGTAATTTTCACCGTAAAATTGATATCATCATCGTATTCTGCGTGAAAAAATACATCGAAAACATGTATAACATTATTGGAAATGATGATTGGTGGCCCTTGTACTTTAAAGAAATAAAAATGTCGAATATACACTTTGTGCCGTAATTTCGACCGATCGGCGTAAAAAAGCCATTTATTTATTGAATTTTTGGAGGACTCCTAACAATTATTTCCCATAACGCAACACATGTTTTCAATGTATTTTTTCACGTAGATTACGATGGTGCTATCGGTTTTATTGTAGAAATCAATGCAAAAACGCTACGAGCGAAAGTTTTAAATATATTTTTATCGAAAAAAATTTAATTGACAAAAATATAGAAATTCCGGAAAAAAGTAGTTCCTGTGGACTTTTCTAATGTTCGCGAGCATTTTCCGTCTCTATAGAAGTCCGGCTCTAAGGTAAATATATTTATACCTTCAGAAATAAGAGGAATAATATAATATACCTTCAGAAAGAAGAGGAAACAGGTCCGAAAGCCCTAGCAACGAAATAAAATTTGGCGTTTTTAGGCTTCAAAAATCGGCATT
>JAWWMK010021474.1:0-17649 GCA_035047105.1 Galeopsomyia nigrocyanea | reverse complement strand
AAAAACCCACCCGGCAATCCGTAGTCAGTGACATACGTGCCTCTCTCTCTCTCTCTCTCTCTCTCTCTCTCTCTCTCTCAGTGTTAGTGTACTTCTTATGCTCCCTTCAACGATTATTTCACTTTTTTTTTTCCTTTGGTTTTTGCGATGCAATGATTAGATATCTGTTGGACTATTTTTACTTTGGTTAATCGCGATTTGGGTTTAGTGCTGCACTTACAAGTAGTCGATGGTAATTTTCTTTACCGCTGCTCATTATGAAAAATTTTATCGCGTGGCATTATAAAAGACTTATTCGCCAACTTTTTTTTCTTTTTATTTTTGACAATTATTGATTAGAATAAAGACAAAAATGCGCATTACTTGATCATCACTAAACGCAGATTCATGAGTCCATCCTTATCAAAAAAGCTTTAGTTAAATAGATCTTCATTACAAAACAAGATTGATGGTTTCAACGTTTGGAGATTTATTTTTGAATTCTATATTTCGTTTCTACTTATAGAAGCACAAGAAATTAAGCTCGTATTTAATAATTAATATTTCAAATAAAAAATTCAATAAACGTCCTACATTGTACTTCCTTCTTCTATATTGGGTGCATTATATATTTTAAGTTTGAGCCGGAAAATACGTTATATTCAGTGAATTGAAAAAAATTGAATTATTTTCGTTGGTCACATATTTTTCATCACGTATAAAAAGCATTTTTATAATTACAAAATTATTTCAACTATAGCTTCCATCGGAAGTCTCTTAAATAGCTAAAGAGAAAATAATCCAATGAATAATTGGTCTCTCCATTAATTAAATCCAAATAAAAATAAAACCCTCGTACAAAATTACAACCCACGACCGTTTTAATTTGCAAAAAATATATATATTTTTGCTGTAATAGAAAACGCTTATACAACCAAATATAATTTAGCAGAAACAAAGCAAACTAATAATGCATGCGTGTAACGTCTATTTTGATGGCGTCTAATTTTTTAGACGGCCTATACGAAAAGCGGGAAAGAAACAGCAGCTCGCTACGGTAGTGAAGTTCCATAAAAAAAAGTTGAACTAAGCTTTGTAATACCCTCGGGTAAAACTCTCTCTCTTTTTTTTTACGTTTCCTCCGTCCTGAAAAAGGCATAAAAAAGTGCGTAAGCCGAGCTAAGGGCGAAATCCGAGATTCGCGGAACGCGCACGGGGCTATAACGAAATGGCTCGTAATGCGTGGGAGGCTCTCTCTCTCTCTCACTCGCGCATAACCTTAAAAACAAGGGAAGTAAGCAAGCAAAAGGGACTGGTGGACGACCGGCGCGCAAAGTCCATTGCCGCGTACAGTAGCGCGGAAAAAGAGAGAGAGAGAGAGAGAATCGGACGAGCGAACGAGACGAAAATAAAAATTTTAAAAATAATCGAGAGAGAGAGATGACGGATATCGAAGTAATAGCAGAAAAGAAAACGAGAGAAAAAGAGAGAGAGAGAAGGATCTTGATGGGAGGGAAGAGCTGCTGAGCGGAAACGATAAAAAAGAGGCAGTAAGGGGTCGAAGTAGGGAGAGGGATGGTCGTCAGGTATGATGGGGAAGTCGAAGGTATATATAAGGTAGAACCGATAAAAAGGCCGAAAACGAAGACGTAAAGGGGTGGGGAAAGGGGGGTAGTAAACGAAACGACGTCGATGACATTCGGAACAGATAATGGCGCGAATGTGCAGCCCCCGCAGGGGGTGAACGAACGGAGGCCTGCCTGGGTTGCTATCACATCAGCTATCGATCTTATAACGCCGTTCTCTCTCTCTCTCTCTCTCTCTCTCTCTCTCTCTCTCTCTTTCTCCCTCTCTCTCTCTCTCTCGCATTTGTCTATAGTTATTCGACGACGATTTTTATGGGAGCCCCCTCCGGCTTCGGCGTCGTTTCTTTCGCCCGCTCACGCGCTACTCGATCGATCGCGGTTTTCATTGCGCGATTTTCTTTCTTTTTTTTTTTTTTTTTTGCCCCGGCTACCGCGAGACTTTTTCCTCGATTCTTGCGAGTCGCTGTGGCTATAGGGCTGCAAGCATTGATTGCCACACGTAATCGTCTATCGCTAACATTGTTGATGGGGATATAGCTATACGCATTTATATATAGTCTGTTATGATAAATTATTCTAACTTCGTATAGGTAACCTTTGATGATATGTTGTAGCTGTTGTTGCTACTTTCATAGATTAGCGCTGATTGGCCATGACAACTTTTAAAAATAAAGTACTGATGGGATTGAGTGCATAAAGTGAGTTGTAAGCGAATTATTTTTGCAACTAAGTAACTTGTTGAGAGTAACTTGAAGAGTTATGGTTTTCTCAAACAGATGGGCTGGGATAATCTTAGTTATTATTAATATGTCCCCTTTATACTTCGGTTTTAATCACGAGAAATAAGTAGTAAAATATAGTGGATGAACAGAGATTACACGGAGGGTTAAATTTGCTGTAGTAGTATATACTTTCATTGTCTCTGCTTGAAGGATAAAGTTTTTATAGCATTATGATACAATACTCGTACAAATGAATCTTTCACGATTTAACCACGACACTTGATTATCAACTCGATAGTCAACTAGTCAATTACTAGAGTGTGTTAATGATTTAGCGATAAATGTTACATTTTATCGAAGTCATATTTTTAAGTTTCAGCGAAAGTGCGATTTTATATCTGAAAAAATTTTAATTTTGCATTTGTTACACGGTGTGTAAAAATCTATTTTTCTTAACATTCAGATATGAATTTCGTCGTTTATCTATCGCTTAGAGTAAATTTTTTGGTAAAATAATAAATTGATTGTACAGTTATTTCATTTTATAGATTTCGTGAAGTTATGAAATAACAAAACGCTGACGCATTCGCGAAACGAGTATGCAACGCAAAACTTATTGAAAAGGTAGCATATTCAAGGCATACGACTAGTCACTTATTGATAAATTGTACGTAGCATACGTACATTAGTTCATTAAACCGCTATGAAAATATCTATATCATTTTTTTATTTTTCTTGTCCTAGTGCGTAAGTGTAACATTTTTCAAATAATACATTTTTTCTGTAAGTTACGAATAAAATATTTTTGTCTTGTGTTTGTGCATTATCAGATTGCCAACACAATGGATACGGGGCCAGAAACATATGGAACGAAAGAGTGAGATTTGTTAAAACTACTGAGTTTGGATTCGTCGCTTCTATTGGTTCGAAATCTGACTTTTATATTACTAATATCCCAGAGCACATTTGTATGGATCTTTAGATAACGAAAAGACACGTTTTAACGTCAGCACATTGTATAAATGAAGTTAACGACGTTAAAGATGTTAGAGTTAAGCTGGGATTCAACGATTTGAATTTCGCTAACAAATATCGTATAAAATCTTGGATAACATACAAACTGGACTAAAGATAATAATATAATTGCTGAACAATCTGAAAACGATATATCCCTTCTCAAAGTATGAGATGATATTATTCGATCGCGTTGTTCGAAGTTGAGTCGACAATTGCAACACCAGTTGTACTATATACTGTAACATGTACTGATGGAAAAAATGATAATTTTTACGGAATACGAGCTGACACTGTCGTCTGGGGCCCAAGTAAATTTGATAGAACAGCAAGATATTTGAAAGCTGCAGCTTTGTATATAAACAGTTACATCGAGTGTATTAAAGAATTGAAAGAAACACTTAATTTGAACAAATCTCACCGTCGAACCATCATATCTGTGCACGCATCTCAACTTGGCAGCTGTCTTGGAAAATGAGCGTATTAAGTTTGCTTAAATACAAACAAATTGAAAGAAAGAAAATGTTGCCACGTTTCGAAAATTTGTATAGATTGACAGTGATGGTCCACTACTTAATAACAGAAAAGAACTTATCGCTATCAATGATTCCATGCACCTACCTATCAGCGCAAAGGTATTCATGTACCGACCAATCTGAATTTCCGTTAAGGAATTGATTATTACAGAACCTTCATAATAAATGTTAACGAAAATAAATGCGCAAAATGGTGTCAGATAGTTCGAAATTAATAATTTACATTTATTGAAAATACTTTGTGTATCTTACCGCAGAGGTGCATAATTTACTGATTATCTCCTGTAATGGATAAAATAAATAAAGAATATTAATTCATGCAATCGATTTTTTTTGTTTGCAAGTTAATTTTAAGAGAAATATTGTTTGTAATACTATCGATGCTAATTAATGCTTGCAAATGCTTTTACGTCAATTTGATAAATAAATAATGTACGTGAAATTCGCATTGTCGGTAGTTGCCCAAAAACTAAATAAACAACGTTATGTTTATGCTAATCACAATCATCGAAGAATGTGGATCGAATCTATAGAATGTTTATAAGAAGGTAAAATAAGCACCAGAGCAGCGAGTTTTTCAGCAAATTCTCTCGCGAGAGCTATATAGACTGCCAGCGAAGCGCAAAATTGGCATAGGCTGCCGTGAGCGCGAACCAGGTGTCCGTTCAGTGCGGCTATGCAAAGAACGCATGACTACCTCAATAAAGTGGCCGGAGAGTTGTTTCGATGCTGCTGCTGTTGCTGCTACTCTCCATTAAAAGCCAACGCGGCTAAACTGCGGTACGGTCTTACACGAACTGCTGCTGCTCGACTCGTTGCGGCGACATCGATGACAGACCACCTTGCAGGCTGTTGAACTTGCACCGATTGAGGCTGACTTGGAAGCAGATTCACTCAGAGCTTTTGTCTATTGATCGATTTAAAATGTGATTGCTTGCGTGGATTTTACTTCTCGTTAAGAACTTTATTCCTTTTACTACTTAGATCATAAATTATTATTATTCATTATTCTCGTTATTATCATATAATACTGACGTATTTTAATTCGGGGTATAATTAAAGATAAACAATCATCAAAAGATACAGGTCATTAGACAATGTAACCTCGCAAAATATTACGAAGACAAGTACTGTATTAATTTAATCATAGTATAGTTACAGAGAAAAAGTATATGCCGTAATCGATGATGCATCGAATTAAAGCCGCGAACGTTTCGAGCGAGCCTCGCTGACGCGCCGACCTAAATGTCATCCGCTATGGCTTCCTGGTTTAGTGGGCCTTTTGCGATGCTTGATCAAATCCAATTCAAGCACTAGTTACTTCATTGAAAAATTTCGAACGAGCAAATCGAATGATCGCCGAGAGAAATTTAAAAATAACGGCAATCCAACCGACTATTTTACCCATGTAAGTCACTTACGAATTTATTTTTGCGTTGCCTGTAGCCTGGAGGAAACGAACAAAGTTAAACATAGCGATACTCGTGCTTATACAGTTTAAAAGCCGGAAACTCGATATCGTCTCAGAAATCAGCATATGTGCTTGAAAGAGATTCTCGATCGTCGTTGTGTCGATGAATATTTAATCGATCCGGATTCGACATATGCTCGAGTTATCATTTGCCAGCAATCGAAGAACACTTGCATACCTTCGGATACCCTATCGACGTTTTCCAGAAATTGATGGAATTTCGGAATAATTTAAAATCTACCGTTATATCTTTACTAAATATCTTTCTTATTTAATATTTCAATTGTTCTACGATGTACGCGAGCACGCTCCACATTTGGATGAATCGAAAATTTAAACGGAAGCGAATGTCGATCAGTCATACATCAGTTCATTGAGTGTTTCGATTGGTGAATGAATTTTGTCTCAATTTAGCACACATGTAAAATATCTTTGTAAGATCTGCAGAAGGCAGAATTTTTTCGATATGACCACGAAGAATTACTATTCAAATAATATCTTTAATTTACAATTTCACAAGAAACTAGAAAAATTATTTTAAATATACTAATTAGCCAACAAATTATCTAAATCCCAAATCGAAATAAAAATACTTATACGTTTCAGACCTCCATTCGAAAGTATCTTATCCGTTATTGTACAATTTAGGCGAGGATCGTATTCGGGTCAACGCATCAAACCGCAGCGTGAAATCAGTGCCTCCGGCTTTGCAGTTCATTAGCTGATATACGAACTGCATTGCCGAAAGCGCCAGGTGCGCTGAATTTGCTTGTTTCTCCGAATTCAGCCCGAGGGAATAATTGACTTTTTTTTCCACTGCGCTGCCCTATGCCATCACGCTAATTAACTGTTTCGGATTGCAATGGTGCTGTATACAGGTATATGTATCCCAATTCGCTTCGATAAACGTATGTCGACATACATACAACTGTATCGGTTCATTGGATTGGGGTATGTAATAATATTATAAATAGTACTGCTGTTCTTATCAACTTTTAGACATAAACCGTACAACATAAAATTACAACAAATTATAATTATGCCCTAAATTGTTCTTTTAGTTATTTATCTATTTGATCTATTAGATAATTATTATCACATTTTTCATTTCTACGAAACTGACGAACAGTGGGTTTGATTCCCATCTCCGACACTTTTCACCGACTCTACCGTCGGATGAGCTCAACGTTGATACTCTGTTATTCTAATGCTCGTCAAAGACAAATAAAATAAGAAAGACAAAAAATAAATAATGTTTTAGGATAAAATGATCGACTAAACGCCACCGGCTCTCAATCGAATTCTAGGCGTTTTCTCTTCAATTTCTCTGCATATGATTCAGCATCGTCTCTTATTAAATTCCGCCAAGCGACGGAAAATAAAGATAATAGCTTTTAAATCGAATCGACAAACTTTAATGGGACTTATATAACTTGAGTTATCTGACTGTCATTCTAATCAATTGGAAACACAAAAATTTTATTTCGTTTCGTTAAAAAATAATTTTAAACAAATTTTGTTTTCTGTTGAAAAAAAAAAGTATATATTAAAATACGCAGCGTTCTTCTTGAAAAAGCGATGCGCCATTATCCCTCAGGATTCAAATGATCTACCATTACATCGGAATCGCCTCAGTGGCGAGCGAAGATCATTATTATTTTTCTTTTGTCCTGCGAAACCTTTATGTCCGTTACTTCGTAAAAAGGATGAAAATAATAATAAAAAAAGACAATGCATGAAGAAAAAAAAGAAGAGGGAGTGAGAGAAAAAAAAGAAAAGAAGTTGATCGTAGCTCGCACGCAAGTAATATAAAATGCAAAGTCAATCGGTGTCATTTTCATCGTGTGGCTTCACTCGTGCAGATCGCGCGTCTTTGAATTTATGTGCGTGTTCGCCGAGCCGTCAACAACGCACTCTCTCTCTCTCTCTCCCTCTTGCACTTATAACAAAATGCGGTATGATGCTCAGTCACCGGAAGTGGCCGACTATCGGATGTAAAAGACGACAACGCACTTCTGTTGTGCTTTCAAATATAGGCTGTGCGCAGCTCTCGCAGCTAAGAGAAAGAGATGAGACGAGAGAGAGAGAGAGAGAGAGAGAGAGAGAGAGAGAGAGAGGCGCCTTGTCAAAGGATTAGAACGACGTTGAAGGCAGCTTTGCATGAAATTTTCGCGTGCATATATTATAACGAGGCTCAGAGCGGTTGCGCCCGAACGAGCGATGATGCCTCGTTGCGTTAAAGGAGCGGCAAGTGCCGATAGTCTTTTACCTGCGACGCATGCATTGCTTGCGCCTTGCATATTATATATAAAAATAACGTCTAAGGTAGATACACTCATACACACACAACACACACACACAGCTTGTCTCTCTTTCTCTCTCTCTTTTTTTTTCATGCTGCGCTGCGTTGATTTACTCGCTATTTTTACAGCCTGAATTATCGTGTGTAGCACATACGTTGTGCTTTTCTTATTTTTTGTTCGCCGATTTTCATGTGAAAGCTGCTGTACGCTGGCTTTTTTTAAAATAACTCGAACGTTGAAGTTGGAGCATATTAAAAAATAATAACTCCAACAGTGGATGGATTAGTTCAGGGTGAATACTGTAGATGAAATAAGGCAAAAATGCACGTCGCTCAGGGTGAAATCGAGAATAAAAATACGATCAAGCAATATTGAACTGAATTATCCAAAATTTATAAAAGGATATTTTTACGTATATAAAAATGTACATATTTAGAAAAAGCTAAATAATTGTTTGAATTTAAATATCCAACATATACGTTTATAATTACTAACCGCTAATTGGATTTCAACACATAATCATGATAATTCGCCTAAATCTAACGAACGGAATTTTACCTATTGGTAATTTCTGTAGTGGTCATCACGACGTATCTCCGGTATTAAAGCTTCACTCATTGTACTGCAAAAAAAAATCCTACATAAACCATCTAAAAATCAATGTAAACTACATAGTCAGCATAAGCGAACTAAAAATGACCAAGGGCCTATTAACCATGACCACAACCAATGTCTACTTTCCAACATAATTGCACGTGTACATTCAAGCCTGCGTCAAGCTTGAACCAACCGCCATAATATGCTTTTTAGTGGTTTACAATGTCGAGGTTTGTGTGTTCTTCGAACGTATGAATAAAAAAAGCGCCACATAGTGCAAGTGATTGTCTTCAAATGTGGTCAGTAGGATAAAGGGAGAAAAAGAAGGGGTAAATATGGATAACCTAATCATAACGAAGTAAAACTCATCGCGGAGAAGGGGCAAAAACGTAAAAGGGGCGTTTCGAAAAGTCCTTTAAATAAAAAATCAACCCGATTGGTAGCGATCGGAAAATAAAAAAAAATTTTTATTTTCGTTCCACGAGCCAGCCCATAGTAACCAAGCTGGTCAGACGTACGGGTCAGAAGCACGTGCTGCACAGCCGGCAAACCCCAAATCCCTCTCTCTCTCTCTCTCATTCTCTCTGGGGAGAGAGAGAGAGAGCACGCGTGTACACGCCCCCGCGTCGCGAGGGTGGCAGTGGCGCACGCACGCGAGCACGCAGCATAGGCCTACGCGCGCTTGGAGGGCGTGGATAACGCTCCACCCCGGAGAACCAGTCCACCCCCGCCACACACTTTTTTTCTCCCTCTCTCTCTCTCTCGCTCTGTCCGTCATCGTCATCGTGAACCCTGATGACCCTAAGCTCCTTCGCGCTTGCGAGGCGACCTCTCCCCTGCCAACTACTCCCCCCTAATGGCAGAGATTATACCATCGATCTCTCGCGAGATGTCCTGCCTCCTTCTTCTTCTGCCCTTTGACTCTGCCAGCGCAAATGATGACTCCTTGAGAGCACGCACTTTTAACTGTGTTAACGAGTTCCCTGCCAGCTTATCCCACTTTCTTCTACTTCTTCTTCCCATTCCCCCCTTTTCTTTTTTTACTTCGTGTACTGACGCACCGTTAACGGCCTGGACGCGCGCCGACGCGTTCTTTCAACAAATTCCTACGAGTGGATATTGCGTAGTGCTTGATTATTTACTTGGAAATTTTCGGTGACGTGAGGAAATTTCTGCTTTATACTATACCATCGCGGCAAGAAGATATTGCGAGAAATAGGGGGTCGCCATGATTGTCATTCAAATTTTTAAATCAATATCTCTTATTACGAGAAATAAATTTATGCTTATTTTTCGTGAAAAATGTTTTCTCGTAAACTAACGAAAAGGAGAAGTATCCGATATCAATAAAAACATGTTTATTTATCGTCGGAAACTTTTAGGAGCCGAGAGTTTGTTTTCTGATTACTTCGTATTTTTTACGAGGTATCGTTCGCGCTAACAACTTCGTAGTTATATATATATACTTAAGCTTTGCAGAAGCTAACTCTATTGTAGCTATACATGTACATTCGAACTCGCCGGAAGTTTCAAACTGCAAGTCAATATTTTTAAATCAAATGTTTACATCGCGAATAAAAAAAAACAAGAAGGTAAATTGTACGAACGAACTGTTGCAACTCGAAACTGAAGAAAACGTTCTAGCGATCGAAAGATTATTGCAACGAAGAAAAAAATGAATCAAGACTGCAGTGTCGAGCGAAAAGACGAGAAAGAGAGTACAAACTTGAGGGCGATCGCTTGGGATCAGGTCGTTTAGCTCGGGCAGCGAACCCCGTTGAAATTACAACAGGTCGCCCTTGAATTTTCGGTGTGTACAGTCTGCAGGTTGCTTTCACCGCTCGCTCGCTCTCTCGCGGATCGAGAGCGAAAGCTTACGTCACGTTCCCATGCTCCGCTTACCTTGGCCAACATATGCTAATCGTCGCCAGTGCCTATGCTGTCAAACTGACATTCCACTCCCAAGCATTCACCTCTCTCTCTCTCTCTCTCTCTCTCTCTCTCTCTCTCTCTCTCTCTCTCTCTTTTTATATATTTATTTACTCTGTGACTGGACACTCTGTGTTCATTGCAGTCGTTATAACTATCGCTATTTCGTTGTTTCGTGCACTTACATAGCTTTTGCCGATCGGCTTTTCTCACAGTTTATTGTCGTCGGTAAGGCGATTCTAATAGCGCGGTAATCGAAGCCCGCCTCGTCAAGCTTATTGCGGGAGCCGAGACCATCTATATTGGACTAGTTTCTTCAATTAGTTTTTTTTTCGTATTTTCGAGTTACACTTCGAGAATTTAAGATGCATTTCGCTGGCGATTAGTATGCAAGTCAGTATTTTAATCAAAAGCTGCTGAAAATAAAACTGTCGGCGGAGAAAGTAAAATTGACATGCACCTCTTGTAACTTTTTAAATCAATTTACGTGCGCCGTAAAGTCGAGTGAAGCTTTAACTAAAAATTTCACACGTCTTGGAGATCTTACATCATTTACCATAGACGATGATATATAATTCCAAATAAATTACTCTGCTTAGGCATTAACAAGTTAATTTATGGCATCTTTACAATAACGCGAAAGCCAAGCAAATACTGATTTCATCTTTGAATGGACGATTAAATGATAAGGGATTTGGAAATTTCGGTTCGTAAATTTTGTGCGCGCGGGGTATATATAGCGCGACTTCGAAGAGTTTTGCGATCGTGAGAAAATATCTGGAATTTCCAGTCTCTCTCGAGACGCATACTATTTGAAATCTATAAAGTTATAAATAGTCATGTGGCGGTAATGAAGTGCGCGTTACGCAAGTTTTTATTCAGATCATTGACAACTTTGCTCTCAGGATGTAGTCTATTATAAAAAAAAAAGCTGCAGTGCGTTCGCGAGAAGATCGTGAAATTTAACCGACGTTTTCTTTATCTCTTCTTTCAAAATTAATATAACAATAAAAGGATTGAAATCAATTTTACAATAATAAAGTCGCAACTAAGAATAAGAGAACTATCGCGACATTATAGCGGCCGTCACCCCAAAAAACAATGTCGCAACATCGTTGTATACGCGTAACTTAGAACATGGGAAGGTCGTCGTCGTCGCCGTCGTCGTGCACAGTGGCTAAGAAGGTCGACAGCCATTGCTATTCTCTTTCTCTGTGCTCTTGGGACGTGAAAATCCGCTTATTTTTCGACAAAGATTTTTCTCAAGCGAAACATTACAAGGCTACTGCTTTTAATTTCCAGCTGTCAGTTCTTTTCTTTTTTATCTCTAGTTTCAAACAAAGCTTGCGTAATTTTGCAGTTTATGAATTCACAAGAAAGTTTTTCTTTAAAAAAAACTAATCTGACGACAAGCTTGAGTTAAATCTAATTAGAAGAATAAATGATCGGAGTATGCATATAACCGTTGGGACGTATATAATTGTGACCAGAGTTGTTTTTTTTTTCAAACGAAATTACGTTACACATTCTCATTAGGCGCAAATAGCAGCAGTAACAGCAGTAGCAGGTATTATGCTACAAATCGAGCTTGTTGTGCCTAGTGAAAAAACAGTTGAATGCGAGCCCTTTATCCGGCGACTATGGGTATACGCACATACACGTACACATACACAGAACTAAAGTTTTTCCTGGCATGGTCAATGAACCCTTCTCTCGTTGTCGAAGAAAAAGCGGCTGAACCGCGTCCCCAAGTTTGTTGCGCGTTACTCGGCACTGCCCATTGTGAATAAGGCGACGAACGAAAAATCTCTTCTCTCTCTCTCTCTCTCGGGCTCGTATGTATAAACAATAAGCGTGCACATTTTTCGCTCTCGCACTTCTCATATTTCCTCCTCGTTTCATTTTTCTTCCGGTGCGCACCCGAGAAAGAGAGAGAGAGAAAAGTGCATCAGACAGCTGCACACCATACGCCTCTCTTTTCTCTCTCTCTCTCCTCATAAACGCGCGCACCTCAACTAAGTGAACTTAACGATCGGCCCATTCACTTTCGCGCCCGTTGCGCCATTTATATGCATATAAGCGCTGTGCACATGCCTTTATTTGATTGTTTTCCCCGCGAACGCGCGCATGACTTTGACGCGCGTATAGGTATACGCTTATACTATCGATGATTTCCCGTTTTGGATGACACTTCTTCTTTTTTTTCACTTTTGCATGCACGTATTGTTTCTTCATCGTTGCAGCCACTACGTCCACTCAATCGTTGAATAAATTGTGTACGAGAGAGAGAGAGAGAGAGAGAGAGAGAGAGAGAGAGAGAGAGAGAGAGAGAGAGAGAGAGATGTAACGGAGAAGAGTTTTTTTCTGCGAGCAGATGAAAAGATCACGATATATACACAACTATGAGTATCAAGAATTCCAAGGGGACTAACTACTGCTTGGCAATGGTTCAAATCGAGAGAGAGAGAGAGAGAGAGAGAGAGAGAGAGAGAGAGAGAGAGAGAGAGAGAGAGAGGAACAGAGAGATCGTCTAATGCTATTTCTCATGAGACATTATGAAGTTGTGAACACGGACGGATTGTCACGACTCAAATGTATATATATAAGAAGATAGTAGCATTGCCGATTTAAAAAAAAGAGAAGAATAAAAAAAAGAATTGAAATTGATAGTTTATTATGGTCACGACGTAATTCAAACACGCTGTCCTCGCGGTATTATTTGAGGCCGTGCACAGTGCAGAGCGCATAGATCGGCGCGGTGCATCATTTCGGTCACGATATGCACCTATATATACACTCTCTATTGCCGCAGTTGTTTTATCCACGCTTGCAATTGCATTCGTGCCACAGCCAACTTTTCTTGACGATTCATTTTCGTAATATCTCCTTTAATTGAAACACTTATCTCTCGTTTATATTGACTTTCAATGCATGAGAGAGAGGGGGAGAGTAAAAAAAAGAAGGCCCGAGGAAAACATTTATCACGCTTATTACATTGGGAAGAATCACGTTCTCTTCAATGACAACAACGCGCGATTGCATCATCATTATTTCATTGCAAGTACACATAATATAACCGTTTAGTTAGGAAAAAGAGCATATACATAACGTTGCAGCTAATCGGCGCTCCATAGCACAAAAACAAAAGCCTCCACTTTCTTCGCGGCGGCGGCGGCGGTGAGCACGAGCGTTTAAATGGTGGCAATAGGTAAAGCGGCGATGCAGGCGTTTAGAAGGTGCTAAAATAGGTCGAGAGAGGAGGTGGAGAAGGTAGCAGCAGCAGCAGCAGCTTTTCCTTGGGTGATAGCTGCATGCAGCTACCGTGCAGATTGCAGGTGCAAAGAGCCGATCGATCAGCGATCTCGATTACGCGAGCACCCTGATAAATCACTCTCTCCCTCTCTCTCTCTCTTTCTTGCACTCCCTACTCCTCGTTTCACCAAGCTAGCTAAGAATCCTGCAGAGAGAGAATTGCATACAGGCAAGAGAGAGAGAGAGAGAGAGAGAGAGAGAGAGAGAGAGAGAGAGAGAGTTAACTTAATGTTTGGCTTATCAGCTCGGCATTCATCGATGTGAGTCAGCTCGAGGTCTATTTGTCAGGGAGTTACTTTATTTACGATTTCATTGAGACAGAGAGAGAGAGAGAGAAAGATTTCTATATACACGCCGTACTCTGTGTTCGTTTAACAACGGATTAAAACTTTTGCTCGCGGACCCAATTGCGCGACGACTCTCGAGATCTTGTCGTTTTATACATCGACGACGACGACTTTATATACGAAGTAGATTGGAGAGCTGGTTAAAGATCGTAGGATGCTGCAGTGTATGTAGGGTTCATCGAATCGGTAGCGCAACAGAAAAAAAAAGATAAGAAACGTGCCTCCCCGGCGAGCAAACAAGGACAGACCGCTTTTTGGCTTCTTGGAACGGGATTTTTAAGCGAGTACGTGGCCGAGGCACGAAACGAGCCCGCGCCGCAGGAACCGAAGAAGAAGAAGAAGAAGAAGAAGACCAAGAAGAAGAAGAAGAAGACGACGACGACGATGAGAGTAAAAGCCGATCGCCGGATGGACGATGAAAGCAGCTTGCGTCCTCTCTCTCTCTCTCTTTTCTGCCGTGTGTTCGGCGCGTGAAGGTCGGGATCAATGGCCGTAGGACCCCAGAAAGAGCGCGATGATGGTGGGGGAAGAGCAAGTTGGTATAGGTGGAGGGGAGGGCCCCTCTTCAAGTTGGGTACCAAAAGAGGAGAAATTGAGTTGAGACTCGCCTGCCTGCCTGCCTGCTTGCCTGCCTGACTGCTTGGGCCCCGAGGGGACTACTCCTCTGTGCCATCAGGGGAGGAGCGGGACGAAGCGGTAGAAAAGAGAAGAGATGTGAAGCAGAAATGCCAAGAGACTTAGAGGAAAAAGTGAGCAAGAGAGAGAGAGAGAGAGAAAGAGAGTGGGGGAACAGATGGCTTGGCTGGCCGGTTTTCAAGGCGGGTTTACAATGGGGTGCGTGCCTTAGTTTTGGCTTAGGCTCGGAATAGAAAATGGCCGAAACTCCATTACTCCACTGTCGTCTTGAGTTTTAATAGATAGCCTAAGTATTTTTAGATGTTTTCTTTACTCGTGTACCATGCTATGAGTTGTGAATATTCATTCTTGTCAGGTGCAACGGACTCCGTATCTTTATCATTAGTTTTTTTTTGTCAAAATATTAAGAATTTTTTTGTTTCTTTTTATTTGAAAATCAATTTACCTACGTATAAGAATGGAGCGTTCTTTCTACGATCGCTCCAAAATATTTCCGGTTCAACAAATGAGCAGTTATCTATCAACTCGTAATATATATACGAAACAACGCAGGCAGCGATAAATTAATCGTCAATTAGTTAGACGCGAAGAATTTCGAAATTACACAAACCCATATAGCCCCGGCGCTTCTGCAGTTTCGGCCGCAAGATTAATCGTCGAAACTTCCTCGCAGTAGCAGCAGCAGCAGCAGCAGCAGCAGCAGCAATCCAAAGTACACATCAAGAATTGCTCGCTCATTCGTGTGAAAGTCGTAAGAGTTTCCGAAAATACGTCTTCCTCTCTCTCTCTCTGTCTCTCGGTACTAAAGCAAATATCCTCGATTTCGCGCACGTTGGGTCACGTATCACGCCCACGCCGCGCAGCTTATATGCACACCCACACACTTTGCCCGACGGATAACGCCGCCGTTTGCGAATCCAGCACTGCAAACAGACAAACGCTTTCTAAAACTTTTCAAATAGAATTTAGCATGCGACGGCGGGCGACTGTACGTCGTCGTCTCCGTCGCCAATAAACGACTGATAAAATCACAAGTTTAGTTGGATCCTTATATAGAATTACTTTTCAAACTGCCGCCGTGCCGTGTTGTTCAAATATTTACTGAGCAATTGCGAATGTTGGATGGCTATGCGATTTTCAGTTTATATTCAGCATTCGTATATTAGTGTAATCACCTGTGCAGCGATAATCAAATTAATATTCTTAGGTACTAAGATGTTTAATTGTTAAAAAAAAGCTCATCCTTACAGTACGTTTTACTCGAATGAAAACTTTAGATGTATATTTTTCAACCATCGAAACGGTAAATTACCCGCATAATTATACATTTTACGCGATACACTCGGTAGTTTTTCAAATCTCGCAAAGAAGCCTACAACGTGAGCTTTTTGAAGATAAATTTAATTTCAACGTAGCTCATTACAGCAGTTGGCAACGGCGTAAGCGGCACGACGCGAGTATATACATGCAAGAGAAGAAGTCAAGACTTTAAAGACCAGTATAGTAAGGAGCGCAAAGAGTTTGCTTCGCGGAATAAACGAGTAGAATCCGCCCGTTACCGAATTAGGTGAACGAGCAGCCGCAGCTAGTAGCAAGTTACATATCCAAAGGAAAGCTTCGCGGGTATATAGAATTCAATAAATCCTTCAAAAGAAGAAGCTTTACTCGCCGCGGCATTTCTCTCTCTCTCTCTCTCTCTCTCTCTCTCTCTTTCTCTGTAAAAGGAGAAAACGATATGAATGTATGTAAGTACGAGCAAAAGCGCGAGCGTGAGCGGCGGAAAGCGAAAGCGCTCGTGACTGTGTTATAGCTGTTGCCGGCTGCTAAACACGTGGCTGCGGCGGCGGCGGCGGCGTCGTCGTCGGCTGCGTCATGAAAGAGAATCGGAGCGCTTTAGCAGTAGTGGGGCTGACGATTTTTTTTTTGGGTAGGTCGGGAATGAATTCGGCCGTATAACTTGCCCCAGGTCGCGAATCTTCTTCTCCCTCGCGCTTGCTCGGCTCGGTCGTTCGCCTTTTGCCACGCGATGACGCATGTATATAAGCCGCATTCCGTTCTTTTGAGAATTCAACCGCGCACTTTTTTTTTATTCACTTGAAGCTACGTTACGAACGTTATCGCTTTGTAGCGTTTGTAATGATGTATACTGCAAATGAAAGAAAAAAAATAACAACTGTATAATCACTCGCTCAGTATGTGTGTTTATTTTTTTACAAAAGAAAAGTAAGGGAGAAAGAGAAAAAAATAGCAAGCGACCTCAAAACCGTGTGTGGTATACCGTGTATGCACAGTCGAGCGTCTCCGAGGCTCTTTTTCTTTAGTCTCAATTTTATAATTTTCATTTTTTTTTTATTTCGAGAGCAGCAGCGGCGAGTACAAGAGAGCAGCGCGCGAGAGAGAGAAAGAGTGAGAGAGAAAAAAATACCGAGAGCGATGTGATTTTTTTGCAACCCCTTTCTGCGCGCGCTTCAGCGTGCACCAACTGACTCGAGCGAATCAATCGATGACGCTTTCCCCGTGCAAAAAAAAATATTAGCTAGCTGGCTATTGGCGCTCCCAGCACGCGACTTGTACACTATAGTGTATGTGTGTGTGTGTGTGTGTGTGTGTGTGTGTGTGTGTGTGTGTGTGTGTGTGTGTGTGTGTGTGTGTGTGTGTGTGTGCGCGCGCTCGCTCGCCTGCTTCAACTCGCAGTTATACAGGGTGTTCTAAAAATTTCCGACTTCGAAAAAATGTAAAAATTTTTTTTATTTTTAGAGAATTATTATGCAGTTTGTTATTCTCTAAATTTTTATCAATATTCAGCGAAAAAACGAAAGATTGATTGAAAAGAATTTCGATACAATGTCAACACTGCCACGACTACGAACACTATTTCTTTCTATCATCCCTCATCATGTCATTCTAAATAAGTGATTAGACTCGTTCAATAGCTACACACATGCTCACGGCGATATTGCGGTGAAGTATTATAATAAATTCAAAGGTAAAAGGGAGAGACGTTCTGCGGTCAGAAGGTTGTATGTGTATATCCTCGCGTAGGGCAATTTACGGCAATTATCATTATATCCGCCAGCAACATTGAATGATTTAGAATTTTCAAGAAGAAATACCACCACGTCTTCGCGCACGCAAGAGATACAATAAATTTCGAAAATTTCGTATCGCTTTCGGATATATATCACAAAACTACACGTATATATAGCGTGCAGCCTAC
>JAWWMK010021463.1:0-17657 GCA_035047105.1 Galeopsomyia nigrocyanea | reverse complement strand
AGAGCGTACCCTCAGTTTGAATTTTTGAAAAAACGCTACCAAATTACGGCAGTTTTTTCGTGGAATTGGCCATATATGTGTAGAGGGACCTTAATGGGAATTGTAGTGGCAGCGACCTCGCGGAAAGACAATTATTCTAATAACAAAACATTTTTTTTAATTTATTTTATACAGGAGAAGTGACGCAAAATCTAAATAAGAAGAATTTCAAAAGGTCAAGAAGAAGAAGAAAACGTTGTTCACCCAAGCGCTTTGCAAAGAGACAGAATGATTTAATTAATCGCCGTGCGACTTCTTTCCTTCGCCACGCGCGGCAATGATTCGCTCTTTTGTTTTTGTTCTCCTTTCTGTGTGTGTGTGTGTGTGTGTGTGTGTGTGTGCGTGTGTGTCTGTGTGTGTGTGTGTGTGTGTGTGCATGTGTGTGTGTATCTGCTGCTCGTAGAGGAGAGTTAAGTCCCAAGCGGTGCAAGTGTTTTCTCGGCGAATGACTTTTTTTTTCCTCGCAATCGATCCGCCCGAATTTCCCAACGCGAGATTTCCCAGTGCGTGAGCGATAAAAACTTATCTGGCCTTTGAGCGCGTATAAGCTCCCGAGAATGCAGAAAAAAGAGAGAGAGAGAGAAAAGACAGAAACATTCTCTCGCGGGACGCCAACGACTTGGCACTATAAAGATAAATATGTTATTACGTGCGCGAGGATAAAACGACCGAAGCGGTGTGGACAACTGCTCATGCCTCGTCGTTTTTTCTCGTTTATACGGTGCGTTATGTTTTTATAATGGAGCCGAGTGTGCAGCCGCGCGCACGCGCCATCATCTTCGCATATAAGTCGCATCGGTTGACCTAGTTGTGACTTAGCGCCGGTCACGCTAGCTGCACATGTCACAACTCATATACCCACTATTCTTCGCCTATGCATTCTCCAAAGTTTTTAAATTATCTATCTATATCCAAACTAGACGACTACTTGTAATTGCATGGGTTTTACATGTAAATTTATTCGATTTTCATACAATTCAATCGAATTTTCGAAAGTTAATCTATAATGAAAAAGTATGGTGAATGAAAATGAATTTTCAATGGATGACGTCATTTCTACACGCTTTCACCGAGTAAATTTTCAATACTTGGTTGTGCTGTGTTACGGTAAAAGTCGTAGATAAAAGGCAAAACTTGAATGCAACGCATGATAATACAAAGCTTATAAGTATTGGATCATTGGGTTCTTTTGATATGGGTTATTGGGTTACTGATTACTGAGAAAAATCTTTTCAACATTTAAAAATTTGTGGGTGCTACTGGCACTAGAAGTATATCTTTTCAACACTTATGAGTATAGTTATTGTCTAAAAGGTTGCACAAACTCGAATTTTTTTTTTACGTGTGCCGTTGTAATCGATTTTACACATAAATAAAACAAGTGAATTACTTCCTTGAAGAGCAAGAGCGATCACGAGGTTTTGTTTATTTGTTTTCAAATCATTACGTAATCAAGAAATCCTAGAGAATTAGAATGATCAATTTACACATTAACAAAGCTTCGTATAGGAAGCAAAATTATAATATAGTCGTAGCTATAGACATTGCTCCGAGTTAATAATTCTGTAAATAAGCCACATCTAGTTAACTCTGTGTGATTAATAACAGTAAACAGGAGAAAGCGAACTAGGACATGTACACACTTAGAAGTTTGGAGTACATTGGTCATTAGAATCTTGTATAGCATTACGTCTTAGAAGTTGTCAACTTACTCATGTTCTCTCTATATAGATATTGGATTACAGAGTTAGCGTTGCATCGGAATGGCTTATCTATTTCATTACCGCAGTGAGTATTTGACATTGCATTGTTGCGTTTTCATCTCGAATAAAATTATGCGAATACTTTTTCCATCAGGCCGTGGGTTGGGAAATAGATTCTAAAAACTATTTTACCAGTTTTGTACCGAGTTTATCCGATAAATTCTTTGCGATGAATTTCAGATATGGAAAACTTACTCGATCAGCTATAATTGGTTACTTCCTCCGTAATCCACGTCGTTTCGCTGAAGCAGCTGCGGCGGTGGTACAGCAAATAAATCTAATAATGCAATTCAATTTAGCGCAAAACAAATATGCAGTATAGTCAATCAAGCTACATTTTTACGCAGCAACTACATTCAAGCTTTCAATTGACATCGAAATGAAGCGCAATTTGATCTTGCGCACAAGCAGATGAAATCGCACGTACGCACAAAGAGACAGAATAGGCTTAGAGCAAATTAATCGAGGTTTGTGCCATTCGACAATAGCGCATAAGTACATCAGGCTGTCGCATACATTTGTCGCGGTACGTCATCGCGAAATCCATCGCTGAGGGGGGACAATCGGCCACAAGCAAACCGGATGCAAAGATAATGAAGCGGTTCAGCGATAACCGATCCGTGCTACGCCTCACGCCCCCGCCATTCACCCCGACCCCACGATTCATAGCGCAATGATGGTCATTTGACGACCCGCGAATGCCTATATACTCCTCGTTAGTTTACTTTTGATTGTTATCGTTTGTTTTGTACAGACAGCCTATTGTTGCAACATAAAATTATTGTTGGATCTATTGTCATCGTGTTTGGTGAAAAATTATATTGAAATAAGAAAACACCAATGAGATACCTCTAGATTATAAGTTCATATACTCTAATTGATCTCGCTTTGAATGTCGATGTAACTATCAGGATATTCGAATTCGCATGCCGAAAAAGAAAATAAATTGATTGAAGAGAGGCTGATGAACATAGCATAAATCATACGACTAGTTTATCAAATTTTTTCAATATTATTGTTGCGAAAAAACTTCAACGTTTTTGATGCTTGAAAATGCTGATAATTTTATCGAAACATACAATTTCGGAGAAACGATAACAATTAAAAAGAGCGTAGTAATAAACGACTGAATCTTGTCGCTGCAAAAACATGAGTAACGGTTACAATAGTGTTTTTCCATCGTTGTTTTTTCAAGTTTCATCATTTCTAAGGAACAGAAACCATTTGCTGTTAATAAGAAAAATTATTTCATATGATTTTTTAACCATTCTGTGCAAAGTTCTGCTACGATCATTATGGAATAATTACATCAAAATGAAAGCTTTTTTTGGTTTCTTCGACTTCCCGGTTGATAAAAAGCACGTGCCTTTATGACCAACGAGGCACGTGCTCTTTTGTGTCCAAAAAGGCCCCTTTCCCCTTGTCAGCGACACCTACGGTTTTAATTATAAAATGACATCCAATAAATATTTTTTCGGTACTGGAAGGGTATATATGTATTGCTAACATTATATAATACATTATTTCATTAATAAATCATTTTTTTTTTTTTTAGAAACTAATGAACTAAAGTATCCGACGATACGTGCCGCAAAAGGGGGCACGTGCCCCATCTTCGGACACCTCCAACAAATCATTTTCAGTTTCCAGTTAAAAAGTGATTTATTAACGATTATTTACATCAAATACTATTAGCAATATATATTATACCTTTCAGTACCCAAAAAATATCTATTGAATGTCATTTTATAATTAAAACCGAAGGTGTCGCTGACAGGAGGCACGTTCCTTTTTTGACACAGAAGAGCACGTGCCTCGTTGGTTAAAAAGGCACGTGCTTTTCTTCAACTGGGTTTGTTTCGACGAAAAAGAATCAAGAAACATTATTACGCGTGTGAAGAAAGGTAACATGACGCGAGCATATATCGTTTGTTTTTGATATGTTCATTAGCGCAAAAACAAAACTCGAGCTAGAGGCGTATCTATATCCATTTACCATGGGTATGAAGCCTGCAAAATGAAATTCCTGTCTATCTCTATCCCCCCAGTAGTATTATCACCTGTTCGGTCAGACGCGCTGCGCAAGCCAATGCTCCCATCAGCTTGCATAATAAACAGCTATACTCCTGCATAAATCCTGATGGCGCCTGTGTGAATTTCGTAATATTGAATTTCGATGGATCTAGCGGATTAATTTAGCCAAATGCTCTACCATTAATATTGTGATATTAACTTGTGGATATTTTATACCTTTTAATATATAAATATATCTACATCAAAATTGATATCGTATTAGCAAAGTCGTTTTTATCTGTATAATATATTTTCGGCACTATAGGTATATACCTATTATCGTGTTTGCTTTTTTCATTGGATGAAAGAATGTTGAACCGTTCTAAAAATAAAGTATGGAATTTATAAAAACATGATTCTCGAATCATTTGTCATACGGAAATTCTTAAATTCGTTGCAATTTTTTTCGATTAAGATTTGTTTTCTTAGTTTGAAAAAATGTGCAAGAAATTTAAGAAACTTTTTGTTTGTAATGTAATACAATGATCGTTAAAGTTGATCATATTATAATTAATCTAGCAATTATACGTGCGATGTTAACTTTGAGATAAAAAACAAAATAAATCGAGAAAGTCATTGAAATACGACTGAATAGCGAAATCAAGTGAAGCATTCAAATAAATGTAAGCTCGGAGAAGTATAAGCAAGTAACTTAGTGAGAGAGAGAGAGAGAGAAACAGCCGTGAAGAATACAGAAGCGCGCGCGAGAGAGATCGAAAGTGCATTGAGCTTAATTACCCGAGTAAATCCAAAGTCAATGAATGCCCCGGCGAGCCGCTGTGGCCTGTCGGACAAATTTATACGAGCTTTGGCGCAGGCAGTTCGTTCTTGGCTGTTCTCCCTCCATAGCTGCCTCTCGCTTGCTCCCAAGCAAAGTTTTCCTATATCTTTCTCGCAGTTGGAGAGTGCAAGGCCTCTCTTGCGCGCGCGCGTGTTCGTTACGGGGTTCTCGCCCGAGACAAAGCTGCCACGAGGGGGATGAAAAAGAGAGACGGACCTGCCAGCCAGCTGAGCAAGCTGGTCAACCTATTGGCAAACTTTGTCTTGTGCGCGCGCGTCGGACAACTTTTTGACCTGAGATTTATTTCTTACCCTCAGCTTTGCCATTAGATCGCTTGACACTTTGTGCTTCCGACTATTTTTTTCTTCTCTCTTTCTCTTTTCTTTCCCTCTCTCTCTCTCTCTCTCTCTCTCTCTGTCTCTCTCTCTCTCTCTCGTCTTTGTGTATCACAAGTGTGCTCTCGTTTTACGATGCTTTGTTCCTCGCGTGCTGCAGTCACAAAGTCGTCTTTCTCAAGTGCGTATTCCCCAAGTCTTTTGTGCAGTCTGCTCGCATGAGACGTGATGTAAAGGGCGCGCCAGGCATTTTGAATTTCCTATCCTAGATTTTTCAGATCGGGAATATATATGAACGGTTCATTAAATCAGGTGATTTCAAATATTTCACGCGCTAAAAGTGAGCAAAAGGCTTCCTCGGCATATCTGATTCTTATTCATATTTGAAACATGAAAGTCGGATCGCCCCGATTTTTTAATCCTGCAAATACAATTACGACAGAGAAAAAGTGGCGGACGGCGGTGACACCGTCATACAATGAAATAACTTGGTAACGTTGTTACAATATTTTTCGAAAGTAACGTTATTACGTTAAAAAAATTGTAACGATAACTCAGTTTTGGATTCGCTCCACGACTGGAGAGAGGTTTTTCAGTCTTTCGCTCAAACTCCCTTACGAAGGAATAAATGTTTTGAATTTTATTAAAGAAAGCTTATTCGGAGCACAATTTTTCGTATGGATAAGATACTAAATCATTTTTCCGAAATGATTACAGATACTTTTAACAACAATGTAAATATAAGTGACCCAATACACTATTTCTGGTTGAAATAGCGTAGTTATCAAGAATACAGGTCGACGGCAGATCTCCAGATAACAGGTCCAGCTTGAACTTCATTTCCCAATTGAAATTGAAATTAAAAAAGCTCTTCCAAAAACTAAAGCGTCCTCAAAGCGTCAGTTCGAATTTTTCATTAGACAGTACAATTTCGGCATCAAATTTACTCGTATATACAATAGGACGAACGACGGAAATGGCTAATGCAATTTTCGAAAGCTCGTCGGTCGAGGATACGTTAATTTTGTCTTTAGCAAGAGAAAGAGAAGATGATTCTGAAATTCCAAGCATGCTCTCGCATCGAGCCTAGCGATAGCACGAACGAATAAGAGAGAGAGAGAGAGAGAGAGAGAGAGAGAGAGAGAGAGGAGGAAGATTGAGTGACTGAATAACTCGCGTAATTACCGGTGACCCAGTTGTTTCGAATGCGACACCGCGCCGTGGGAAAGAGACACAGTCACACCGAGAGAGAGAAAGAGAGAGGGGGGGGGGGCACAGTCGAGAGTACAAAAAAATATATAGATAGGGAGACAAGGGTGTATAGCGTAGTTAGTTACGTCAGAACATCTTTAAATCATATCCAGTACCGCGATGCGCAAGCTCAAAATGTAATTAAAATGGTCGCGTGGAGTGGCGGTGCTGGCTCGTTTT
Source organism: Galeopsomyia nigrocyanea (assembly GCA_035047105.1). Lineage (NCBI taxonomy): Eukaryota > Metazoa > Arthropoda > Insecta > Hymenoptera > Eulophidae > Galeopsomyia > Galeopsomyia nigrocyanea. The sequence continues at coordinate 11,235 of JAWWMK010021463.1, read as the reverse complement.
TCCGATGTATAGATTGCACAACGTGAGGCCGCACGCCTCGTCGCTCGACCATAAATATGGATAGAGCAACCGGTCCGTACAAGATTTCATTTTTATTTTGTTTCTTTCTTTCTTTTTCTTTCTCCATCCACTCGACTCTCTTGTCACATATATTTACGACTGCACCGAGGATTTTTATAGAGACGCAACAGTCTTAGACAGTATACCTTTCATTCTATTTTTTCTTCTCTCAACGCAACTTATGATACTTTAATTACGGAAAGACTGCGAGAGTTGAAAAAAAAATTGAAATGGGTTTCCTCAAGCCAACGCGGAACTCGGAAGTAATTAAGTAGCCGAGGTTTTTTTAATTAACGAGGACATTTACGAGGCTGTACGTCACTATACGCGCGGTATACGCTATTTATGTCAAAGGCAATAATATTACTCGGGATAATGGAGATGTAAAGTGGATAAATTATATGATTTACGAGGTTTTTATTATATACTCTTTTATACATTTTGAAGACATTCGGTCGAGAATTACAATTTACTAATGCAAAAGCGCGACGGTGTATACCGGGTACTAAATTAACCAAGAGTTCTTGGAAAATTTGAACTTGTTAATATTGTTGTAAAGTTGTCACGGCAGGGAAGTCAAACAGAAAGACTTGAAATAGCATTATAAATTTTAGTTCTTTGAAGAAAGTACTTTAATGGAGCTCAAATACCTTAATGGAAACATTGCTAATTCCAGCTGTTTTCAAAGATGTAACGCAGTTTCGAGGACAAACTTGCAAAATTAATATTACGGCTCACAAGATTCTCTTTACTTGCTCATTCACGTCATGACGTTGAACGTTAGAAAAATAAGAGCACAATTTACGAACAAACCGTGGTAATAGTTCAATTGGAAAAATCATGTATATAGCGTATTATTTTCAACGAAACGTTCTATTTTCACTGTTAGTGAAAATTCGACGGCAGGTCGATATGTGCGCAGCACGTAACAGCGATAATCGCTGCATACATACCAACGTCGATCGAAAAAAAAAAAAGAATGGTGGGGGAGGGAGGGATATTCGCTGGCATTGTTATCGTAGCAAGCAAAACTTGCTCTAATACCGAAGCTCGCGTTCCAATCCGATTCCAGTGGAATCGTTTGATGTATCTACAGTTCGAATCCAACAACGGCAACAGAAAAACTCGAACGCTGCACACTCCCATGCGGCCTTCTCTCTCTCTCTCTCTCTCTCTCTCTCTCTCTCTCTCTCTCTCTCTCTCTCTCTCTTTCCCTCGAACCATGTCGAGATATATCGTATCCCCAGAAGATTTGGTCTACAGACATCGTAGAGGCATCTTTATATATATCAATGAGCCAGCTGTCACGGGAAGAGACAAGATGGGTGGAATGCTCAGATTCAAGGCTGTAATGTAGTCGTGAGTCATAGCAAGCTGGAAATATATAAACCGTGAATGAGTGACTTCTCGTACATTTCATTTACATTACAAATCTGTTGAAGTTTGATAGTAGAGTCTAACGCCCAAAAATTGCAAATTTCTTGCTGCATTAATTTTCATTGATTACTTTGATTTTTTACGAATCCTGTATATCAATCCGTAAATGCTTTGAGCTGTTTCTTTTATTCCAGCCACTGAAATACATTCCCTATGGAGAAGAGTAGACTTTAAGCAATACGCTATTAATTTCTCCGATTAAAAAAAAAGCGCCCTAGATACAATCTCTCAATTAATTAAATACTTTTCATTGCGAGCTCTTCAGTTTATAATTTAAATGCTCTGCATCGATGATCCCTCGTGAATAAATTACATTTCCTTACGCCTTCTCAATTTTTTAATACTATATACTTCGCGAGAGCACAATCGAACTGTAAGATAGCGATATTATAATATAACCGACTTGAATCTTATATGAACTATGAAATATGAACTATGATACCCTACATTCGTCATTCCGAGTAAAAAATATCTGACACAGTAGGATAAAAAAAAAAGAAGAGACGAAAAGAAGTAATAGATTGATGGGATTTGAATGTACGGATTTAAGCCGTTTCCGACCGGTCCGTCACACGTCGGTCCGCGTCACTCATATATAAAACGTTATCAAGCCAGAAAGGTCGAGAATACAGAGGCACAGTGAGAGACGCAGAAAAGAGAGCAGCAGCAGCCAGCAGCAGCCATCAAGCGATATTGGCGAGTAGAGTATAATTTGAATGTGCCGCTGCTGCTCGCTACTGCTACTGTTGGGTCTCGAGCCGCGCGCTTCATAACAGCCATATCGCACATGAAAGCCATATACATGCAAACAAAAATCGATCATGCCAGTGGCGCGCTCTTAATTACAAAACAGCCGGGGCAGCTGCAGCGAGCTAGTGCGTATATGCATTTTGCGCTGCGAATGGACCATTGATCTTGTCGATTCTTTGATTGTCCCAATTGAGAAAGTTTCGCTATGCGCGCATAGCCGACGAGCTACGATCGAGAGCCCTATATAACTACCACTAGTCGCTCGCTCCGAACTTTCTCAATGAGCTATTCCGCGCGCCGTTCGACTGATAAGCTGCCGCCTGTGTGGGCTTCAAGCTCGCTAATTTCGCAAAATTGCTTTTTCATTTGCTAGCGTTTTTTTTTTTACCTCTCGGTACTTGCTATACTTTCATGATCTCGTTATTTCACTTTCAATGCTGACGGAGTGTCGTTTCGTGCACTCAGCGGATTTCGAAGGAAAAAAAAGGGGGTATTTAAACCGATTTTCTCATTTCAGCTACCATCTTCTCATTTCCAAGCGACAGCTCGAAGGGAAAATCAATGTAGATTCAAAATATTAACATTTTTGTTTACCTTGACGCGTTTTTAGTAACGATTTTCCGTCAAAGTTCTTATACAACTTTGAGCGTATTGTATAATTGAATAATCAAACACTGAAAAAAATAGTACTCTTATAACAAGAGGACTCTTATCTTGAACAAATCCTCTTGTTACGAGAAGGTGTCCTCTTATAATAAGAGGACTCTTCTTGTAACAAGAAGATTTCTCTTATTACAAAAGAAATTCCTTTTGAGGCTATTTTGAGGAAAAATCCTCTAGTAACAAAAGGATTCCTCAGGGTTACAAGAGGATTTTTTTCTCAGTGAATACATTTGTTTTAAGTAATGTATTTGTTTTAAGTAAAGGATTTTTTTAAGTTTTAAGTTTTTGTAGAAAACAAAGACAAAAATGTATATTTCTTAAAAAAAAAACGTAAACTTCACGAATTACAAGGTTTACCTCAAAAGCGATGTTCATTAAAAAGCGTATATCTCTTTGCCCTTTGAAGTGCGCAAAGCCCATTTGAACGTGTGGCGCGAAAAGAGAGTAGGATGCCAGCCAAAACAATCGAGAAAGGGAAACTTTGCAGTCTTGCGCTTTTTCCAGGATTGCATTATTGTCTCCCATCGCGCCGAGTGAAAATAAAAGTTATACGACTCCCCTTTCTACTACCTACCCACTCTCTCTCTCTCTCTCTCTCTCTCTCTCTCTCTCTCGCTCTCTCTCTCTCTTTCTCTCTGTCTCTCTCCCACTCTGTCTCATAGAGTGTATCTCTCAGAATATGCTGACTTCAGCAGTTAGACTCCATATGTATCTTTTCATTCGTCGTTTTTCATCAGTATATCGTTTTTGTAGAGAGCGTATTACATCTCATACGTTGGATGGCTTGCCGAGGACTTCACATTTCTTTTTCATTCTCGAATTGCAGTACTTGTCATGATTTTTCTTCATACCGATACTTTACCTATTTACTTCTCTCGAAATTTGACGAGATTACACAAAGATTGAATTGAAAATAATTCAATACAAGTACATATTTTCTTTGAGTGTGCTATATATATGTTTAGAAGTATTACAGATTTCAGCGTATCCATTACGCTAAAGTTTTCGTGAATATTCAAAAAATACATTTATTTCTTTCAATGTTTAATTCTAATTGTCAGTTTTTAATTTTGTAATTCCACTTATCATTATCATTACTAGTTTTTTTTATAAGCGCTGCATAATCTAAAAAATTAAAAACCACATTTCTTTAGATGAAAGTGAACATCTTGCTTTTAAATTTCAGCGGAATGAATGAAAGCTCACGTCGCAAAAAAGACTCACTCGGAATTAAAAAATATAGAGGTACGTTGATGCATATCTCGATTCTTTTCGTGATTCATTTTTGTGCCTTTAGTGTGATTATTTGCAGTTTTGAGAATTTTATAAACACGCATGGTTCAATTGAGGATTGGTACAACAATAGAAAACTATAAAATAATAATGTTGCACAAATGCGAACAGCGACTGTGATATGTATTTATGAATTTTCCATATTATGAATTATTAAAAAAAAGCAAACGCTGTCAAACAATTCTACAGTGGCGTGGATTTTATCTCAATTCGGTAATTATTCTAATTGACCAAAAGATTTGTGATCTTGCAAAGTTTATTCGCATATCCGTTGGCCAAGCCAGCAAAGTTAAATTGCAAAAGCGTATCGTACCAACCCAGTAACGTCAAGAGTTACAATCGTTGCAACTGAACAAACTAACAGCATTTGAATTAGCAAACAAGAGGCTACCCTTACTGATATTGTCCGCAGGATAACAATTTTGAGCTATCGATTCCCAAGCGATAACCAAAAGCTAATCATCCAATGGATCTATATCCACGCTATCGCGGAGTTAGCATTTCGATTGGACTACCCCGAACTATAAACCAATTCATCAAATTGTATGTTTAGGTGTGTATGGAGCTGGTAACGCGTTTCACTTTCGTTCTGGGCTGAGACGAAAATCAAATGAACGCAGACGCGTTTTGACGTGCTATATACTTGCGAAACAGCCCCACGGGAGCAAGTAAAGTTACACGCGAGGCCGACACCCTCGGCTCCTGACCTATTCATGCGCTCTCGTGTACATGTCAACGCTCTTTGTAAAAGTACTCGATCTCGTCGTTCTATCGGCTAATAAGACCTACTTGCCGAGATTCACATTTTTTTTTCACTTTGCCGTGCGTATTTGGTTGTCCAATATAATATAAAAAAGTTTGATCCGGCCATTTGTATTTTACATCAGATTTCTGTTTATATTTTACATGAATTTTTGACAATGTAAATAAAAACGAAATATATAAATAAAAATGATTTGAAATGGAAAAAACGTTATAGCTTCTCGTGCTTTTTACGTTCCCATCATCCGTGACTCTTCTATTCTGTAAAAATATCGCACGACCAGCTATTTTTATAAAATAAAATCCAGCTACGTCATTTTTTGTATTTATATTTCCGATCCATTGTAGTGTGAAGCATTGAAGTTTTTTCCGATAACTGACACATTTAGCAAAATGTTATGTTGCATTCCACATATTTTTTCACACATGCAACCAACTTTTACAAAGATTTTCATATCAAACTTTGTTGGTGGCGATAAAGAATCTTACCTACTATGACCTTCAAGCAAATCTCACGAAACGTGAGAGCTACTACATATTCGACATTACGCTTTTTACACTACGTCATGTTCCTATTCCTTTCATTTATTATCGTAATATATTTTCCTAGAATAGTATTCACTTCCTATTAACTATAACTGCCTGTGAATTAGCAATACTTTGGTATTGATGTTGCGATTCAATATTCAAACATTTCAAAGATCATTATATGGTTAGTCAAATGTATTACGTATCGTTCACTACCATAGAAAATCAGACATTTCAGTCAATGCTATATAAGCGCCCACTTTATATATATGAAACTCACTGGATCGTTCCGACGTTAAAATTTTACATTTGAAATGATACAATTTTTAAAATACGGTCTATTAAACCTTTTTTTTATTTTAACCTAGATAAAAATTTGAAATTTACTTCGAAAGAAAAAAAAATCAAAGAATTATAAAGCAAGTAGAATGGTGTCGGTGAGGTCAGCCAAAAAACGGAATGAAACTTTAGCGAACTGTTGTCGACGCGAGTCTCTCTCTCTCTCTCTCTCTCTCTCTCTCTCTCTCGAATCCTCGTGGATAAGCGGCTAAGGACACTAAATAATGTTTTAGCCGCACCTTGAGTGCAAGGCGTTTTTGCTTGAGAACATAGCTCTCTCGTGGATGAGAGCCATGTGATATAGGGTCGTCGGGCGCGTAAATTCATAAAAATCGCGAGAGCACAAAAGCACAGATATTTTCGCGCTGGAATGTTGAGCGCAAGACGAATAAGCTCGCGGTGCTGGAATGCTGATCCTAGCGAATTCTGGATTGCGGCCAAGCCGTTTATCTGCGAGCAAAGAGAGAGAGAGAGAGAGAGAGAGAGAGAGAGAGAGAGAGAGACACAGCTAGCCCAAGTCGAAGGGAAAATGGCCGTTAGGGGGGTGGGTGGATAGGGTTAAGCCAAGCTCGTGCACAGAGATAATATCGATCGTTCGACTTCGTCTTTTCCTCGCTCGACCACAGACTTATTCCGCCACGCGCTTTATTTTGCTTCTCGCGATTCTTTTTTTTTTCGTATTTGTAGATAAAGAGACTTTTGCTTCGTTCTCATTGTTTTTTGACGAACTTTTTTTGTGATGGATTAGTTGTGAAAAGAAAAAGATAGATATTTTACTCACATATTTGGAAACTCATATACTTTCTTCAGAAATGAAATTCAGTAAATGCCTGCATACTTTAAAAAAAAGCTAAATAATCATATTTCGATGCCTGCTGAATTTTTATTACCTGGCAACGAAATATCAAATGATACAATTTAGGTTTAAATTTATGTTTTTTTTTATAAAATAGTCTATCTATAAGAACTATTGCTAGCGGGGGCTCGTTGCACTAACAGACATTCCTTCTATACAATGATGACACCATTAAATTAGTCCTTAATAAGAATCATATTTAAAAACATTTAATACTTATAGATAATGTTTTTAAATGTGATTCTAAAAAAGTTACATCACATACGAGATGATTCGAATTTAATAATAGGTGAACGTTTTTTTTTACTATTCACTTAAATTCGGATGAGTTGATAAAATAAAGCTGTCGATTAACTGTTTAACGACAAATTCTGAATGTTTACGGATTATTAGTTAAGATCCCCATGAATGAATGTCGACAGTTATATAGTTTATTTTATCGAATACATTGCAATTTGTCGACGACGACGCCATTGTAGCTGGATTCTAGTGGTAAATTATGTTTCTAATCGAAATAATATAGTTTTTTTTATAACTATATTGCGATTTGCTCCGATCTTTCTCATATTGTGAATTAATGCCACACAACGCTTGTACAGACATTCAAATTTCATGCTTATTTTATTATAACAGCCTCATACGTGGCTGAAGTTCCATGGATTGAGGACATTCTTCTTTACAGACACCACTTGATTACATATTGACGATTCGACGATTCGAGATACAGTCGAGCAACTTTGTCAATAAACAATTGTGAAGTAATACGGATACAATAACTTCATCGTCATCATGAACATTTCATGGCATCAACGAATGTCGACGATCAATTATAATCTTTTGCTCTTGTTATTTACTACCATAAAATATTCCTGATCACCTCGGACAAGATTTCACGTTTATTTTATTGACGTGAAATCTTGTCAGAGGTCTTTAGCTCCGTCCGTTATTGGAACTCTGATTAAAGTGTCTAGAAATTAAAGTATTATTTTCATGTACACCATTCGAGCATACATTGACGTTTCGAAACTCAATTTTACAACTTTATCAATAAAAGATTGTCAGTAATACGAGTATGATACGTCAACGAATATGGCATAATTGAAGTTGTTTGGATTAAGGATATCACTTTTAAAGGCACCACTTGATTATAAATTGACGATTTAAAACTCAATTCAAAAAACGTTATCAATGTACACTGATTCAATTTTCAAAACACAAAATCACGTTATACGTTGAGCTTTCCTCGCGCGAGCCTTCGCCAATACAGTTGCTTATTCGAGACTTTTGGGAGGTTTGGATTGCCCTCGGGGTTGTTCTATAATTTCCCGGTCAGAGGGTCAATCTCGTCGAGCGATAGTGCAAAGAAGCGAACCGAAAGCTAGCAGCCTCGGAGCAGCCGGTAGACTGATAACCCCGGGAAATTGGTCACCGATCAACTTTGACGCGGTGCGCTTTCCGATAATCAGGCACACCAGGCTAACAGAATTGCCTCGATACCGCGTACACCGAGTAATTCGATTACGCAGAGCTGCTCTTCGTGCTTTTTTTAATTCCGTGGAAACGAGACAAATTGAGGGGTTTTCTCTTCGACCCCCCCCCCCCCCCCCACCTCATTCCTCGCTCTCGCTCGATCTTTTCTACCGTTTCAGTTTTCTCTCTTCGCTCAATTAAAAGAGATTTCTGATCAGCTCCAATTCTCAATACTTTCAGTTGGAAATAATGACGACAGATCTCTTTCGCGTATTTGAAGATTAATGAGACTTTTTTCTTATTGTTCTAGCTGATCTCTTTTTTCTCCGTCAATTATGCAAGTAAATTTCGCCGACGACCGGTTCAATAACAATGAAATTCAAACGAAAACGATAAATGTAAATTATAAAGAATACCCAGTAAAAAGTTATACAAGATTTCGTGAAATCAGCTTTCATTAGCGACGTAATTGATTTCGAACGAGCCAAAAAAAAAAAAAACGCCCAAGCTCGTTAGTCCGCTAAATAAAAAGCTCGTACGCGAATTGTTGATCTTTTCAAAGAAATTTCAGTATACGCAAAAGCAAAGCTATTAAAACGCGAGCAGTACGTAACGTGAGCGTTTAAAGTAAAGAGCACGCAGTTTAAAACCAAACAAGTATAATTAAATATCGTTTGAAAATAAAAGAAAGAGCGAGAGAGAGAGAGAGAGAGAGAGAGAGAGAGAGACAAAGAATGAAAGAAAAATACATAGAGTACATATCCTAGCTAAGAGAGAGAGAAAGAGAGAGAGAGCTGGAGGCATAGTGTTTCGCGACGAGTGTACATGAATTAAACATGATATCCTCCCTTCTAATTATATGTACCAGTTCTCCCCCCCCCCCCTCTCACTCTTTCTCTCTTTCTCTCTCTCTCTCTCTCTCCCTCTCTCTCTCTCTCTCTCTCTTTTCGTCCCACCCAGACAATCCACTGGAAATAGAGTTTTCATATGGTCCGAAGCACATCCTTTACATTTTTATCTCGTATTTCGTCCTCTCACTCTCTCCTCTTTTTGCTAATTCGCGAGCGCGCACTATATTTTTCTCCCTCCGCCCTCCCCCTACACTACAAAAAAAAGTTCTTATTTTAAGTATGCAGCAAATTTAAGAACTTTTTTATTTTTCGTTTTATCTTGCTTAATTATAATTATAAGGCTCAATCATTTTTTTCCGAACACTTGTTGACCTAAGTGACAAAACCTATTAATTTTCAGATCATTTTTGCAGCTCCTTAGTTGAAAACGAGCGAGTTCTTAAAATTGCTGCATACTTATTTTAAGAACAAATCTACTTAATTTAAGAACTTTTTTTTGTAGTGTACGTTGCTTTGCACCTTTTGCAATTTATCTCCCGAATCAGCGACCTTTTTTTTGCTTATTCAAATTTCAACCCTTTAGCGCGCCGAGCTCATCTCGGAAAGAGTAGTGCGACGCTGGTACGAAGGCCGCCACTGATGCGAGTACAGAGAGTGCGGAAGCTCCATTTCAAACGAACATTATGCACGTCGCATTAGCTTTCATTATATCACGAAAAGAAAGAAGCAGAAGTTGCTTTCTATGCGCCAAAGTGCGACCAAAGCTTCATTGTCGGAGATGAATTTATGGCTAAGGGCTATATATACACCGAATGACATTTTTTTATGAAATTGCGCGAAACTATAGGTGTACGTATAAATTCGACGATATATGAATGATAAAATTTTGCTTTACTGTGCTGCAACTCAACAAATCTCTTTGTACGCGATGTATATATATACTACCGAGGCCATGAATTCATCGGCAAAAAAAAATATATATATTCGAACCAAGCCGCGTAGTGACCCAAATCCATCCAAATATAGATATGTACGTTTATATGATAAATTCGACATCTCAATTCGTTTAGCCGACAGGTTTTATAGGCTAACGATATTTGTCAGAGGAGCGAAAATTCACTTTTTCATTCGTTGTCTCAGCGCGATATGCGCGCGTCAACCAAACGGACGATATCTCGTTTATCTATTAGTTTCATATAGCCGCGCGCGTACACGACAGATTTCTCTCTCTCTCTCTCTCTCTCTCTTTAAGCGACTGTTATGATACTCGAGAATCGTCAACGGGAGAGCAATTACAAACTTTTTTTCAAGTGGAAGCCACCTCAATACGGCTGTTTTTTTTTTTTAATTACGAACTTTCTTGCGCTCGTAATACACAAGAGTTAGTCTCGACAGCGCGCGCGTGGTTTGCCGTCAAAACGTGCGGGCAAACGAAAAGTCTAAAAAAAAATGGCAGAAAGGTATCTTTTACAATTTACATCAAAGGCCGAGTGTCAGTCTCTCGCGCGGTGACGAATGCAGCTTTTAGGCGAGCAAAATAACGCAAAGTACGTGCTCGAAGTGACGTCAGTCACGTATATATGTACAGGCTGCTGCCGCTGCCAGTGTCTTTAGCCGAGCGTCGCGCAACTCCAAATTGAAGCCGAGTACGCACGTATATATACGTATATATTTGTACTGTACGTAGAACGCCAGGTGCAAGAGTTTCAACGCAGCGTGCCCCTCCTCGCGCGGAGCTTTTCAATTTGGCCTTACTTTGCGCGGCGCTGCACACGTATCGCGCGACAGAATGAAAACCACGCCGGAAATTTGCCGTTTCAAAGTAAACACTGTATATACGGGGCGTATGCGTATACGGGACGCGCTTTGCTGAGTATTTGCATTTTTGATGATCGACCAACGCTCGCGCGATATAACTCGAGTGTGAGCGCAAACTTTGAAAGCTCATTAGTTCGCTGTCGAAATTTCTCCTTTTTTAATAATAATAAAAAAGCCGGATCTATATATGATTTTACCATCGGAAATCTGGATGAAATTAACCAATTATGTTAATGTTAAAAAATTTAGTGCACAAGCTAGTCAGAATGCACTACGGGACAGATTGCTCATTTATGCAATTTCATAACTAACGTTCCGAATTTTGAAGTATTAAAAGCGACCAGTCGAGCGAGTCGATGGAGAAAATTTATCTAGTTCGGATGCCTAGCCAACATATATATTAATATA
>JAWWMK010021442.1:0-17684 GCA_035047105.1 Galeopsomyia nigrocyanea | reverse complement strand
CGGGGACACGTGTCTTTTTTGACACAAAACAACACGTGTCCCGTTGGTCAAAAAACACGTGTTTTTTTTCAACCGGGCAAGCAAGACTATAATGTATCATATTAACTGCTTATAATAACGGTATAGTCGAAACTACCAAAATTATATTATCATCAAATCACATTTGCCGTAGAATCAAAACGACATCTATCATCCATCTGTCATAATAGATTTTCATCAAAAATAAATTAAATTGTAATTTATTTACTAACTTCTCTTGAATCTCAGTACTTTACAGACCATAAAATCCATCATCGCCAATAGTCCATCCCAACCAAAACATTCCTTTCAAGTACACAATTAGTTAAATATCCATCCATCATCAAAAAGGATCTCATTATTCCCACAGTCTCAGACTAACAGCAGAGCAGCATCAGCAGCAGGATCGGTCCCAGTAACACAGATCGTCCTTTCTCTCTCTCCCAGTCTGGCGCGTAATTAATACACGGGGCTCCCGGGGGCGATTTCATAACGAGGGACTGCAAGCAAGGCACCGTTGCTGTGCTGCTGCTGCGCGTAATCGCGGATATACTTTTATATTTAGCGGCAGCCAGCCAGTGCTCCTTGTAATAACGACGATATACAGGGCCTTCGTAATTAAAAGTGATAACAATCGCTGCTGGCTAGAGAAACGCCAGCTATATTCTTAGCTTCGCTTGCTTTGCTTGCTTCCTTTTTTTTTTATTGTGAGTTTCAGCCCTTTGAGAAAATGGATATTACACGCGGAAGAGAGAGTGAAATTAAAAATGCTTACTGAGAGATTGCGCGCGTCTTTTTTTCTTCTTCTTCTTGGAGGTGGTTCGCAAAGCGAGATTTCATGGTTGGTTGAGGTGCCTTTCTTCTTTTTTTTAAAGGTGGAATTAAATGTGCGGGTGGTTTGCGAAGATGGTTTGTGTGTATATCGAGCATATGAAATTGATGATTCGTTTTTTTGTCTTATAGTTTTTTGTTTGATTTATAACTGTTCATTTTGTTTGCTGATTTTAAGCATCGTGAAGAAGAATAACAATTTTTTTATGCATATTGAAGGTTAAATTAGACACAATAATTCAATTATGTTTATAGGCTGTAGAATTGAATTTACATAAAAAGTTTAAACTGACATCTTGAAGTCAAGCAAGAATTAAATTCTTTGCAGTGTACATCAGTTGAAACCATTCAATTTAATACATGTTTCGAATTTTTTCGAAGAATAATGTTGCCGAAAATCCATTGGGAAGTCAAAAATTTTCAGTTAATCGAGACAAATTACTTTCAATTCGACAATCAATCTCAAAAATCGAATTCTAGTAACACTAAATATCAAAATAACCAACGATACCTACTCATAAAAATTTCAATAATTCATAAACTTCCGTCAAACGCCTCCCCATAAATCCTCCATAACACAATCATCCCTTCGTCGCGAAGAGAAGAAAAAAAAAAAGAAGTAAAACTTCTCGCACAACCAGCGACGAGCCAATACTCCGGCAAGTTCACCAACGATCGCCTCTCACCCTCCCTTATATCCGCAAGAGAGGAAACTCAGTTAGCCAGTGGTCCGTACACTACACTACTCCGTCTGTTCATCAATAAGCAAAGAGCTATAACGTTGCTTTCGTAGCCCCATCAACGTCACTCGACGGCATACTACGTCGACGGACGTCTATATAGCTTAAACCCTCAAGGGGCGCATCTCACGGCTCTACGGCAAAGTCGTCCTCGTTCATAGGTCCACAGAACCCTCCGGCTAATTAACGAACCTACACACGGATTTCCAGACCGTTTTCATATATAACGTGTTGTATGTAAATTTTAATCGGTCGTAGTGCGTACGTGGCGTGCGTGAGTGTGTTTACATCGATCGTTGGAAATTAGAGAAGCTAATTGGGCGAAATTTTGCGGTTGCGCTCAGATTTTAGACCCGAAAAGGGTTTCACGTTTACCAAAGAGACGTTTAGAGTGGACGAGGGACACACGCGCGCAAAGATCGGACTCGCGGTTTGCTATGTTCGAGTATATATGACGGCGAGCTTTCATGTAATTGCACGCTAGCGCGGATTATTACGAGGATTGCTTTTATGTGCGTGATACGGTTTGTGTCTCTGATCCATACGGAGATATTCGGAGAGTTCTCGTGTCGTTTCGTTTGAAAAATACATTTATCCTCATTGTAGTCCGGGAGCTGGGTGGACTACCGTGTGCAGTAATATATCCAAGGGAATAGAAGGGTGATTCTTATGAATTTTGAGCCGTTGAATTCGAATATGCCGGTCTTTTTTTCGAAAAAAAAAAATGGTTCGTTTTGTTTAAACAATTGAGAAAAAATGGTTTTTTTTACCTGGATTAATTTTTTCTAGTTAATTTGGTCCACTTTAAGAAGAAAATGTCTCTTCTCATTTTTTTCATAAAATGGGAATTTCAAGTCATACCTATACCATTTTTTCGAAAAAAGGACCATCATTTCCGAATTCAGCGGCTCAAAATATGTATTTAAGTTCAGTCAAGCATAAAATCATTACCTAATTTTATTCTACATAAGTCTTTATACAGAATCCTACACCTTTTTCAAACTTTATGTCAATATTTTGGCTAGACGGCCGCTAGATACAAGCAGAAGTGAGCAGAAGCACTGCTCTTTTTATTACTAATTTTACTTTGACTGCTAGTGACTGCTTGTATAGTGCTTATCCGCGTCCGATTCTTATGTGGGAGATCATTGTTCGATTTTCGATAATTAATTATATTCAATTTTTCTTTATATTTGGCGAAGTATACGCTGGTTTATTTTATTTTAAAAGCACAGTTTGATGGTATAGCATTATAAAAATTATAATTCATCATAAATGAAATAATTAATTGTCACTACGAAATTATCATATCATATTACCTGGTAGAAAAGAAAATCCAAAATAGTTTTTCAATTACTTCAATAATTTTTCTTCTCATTTTTTTATAACACAAGATTGTCAACGCTCTTGCAATAAGATATTGATTTTTTTTTTCACTTTCAAAATATTACAGCAGCAAACATAAAACGGATTGACGTATTAACAGCATAATTGTGACATAACAACGAACTCCTATTTTGTAAAGATGAAAAAAGTTTTCAATGAAATACTAAATAGTTTTAATAGTTACATAGATATGTTACTTTCACGAAAATTGTTTTACAGCTTTTGCTGCGATAAATATCTGATGACGTGTTGAGGCATAAACTATACATATATTTTTTCCAATTTATTAAATTTAAAAAAAAAGTACTACAGGAAAAGGGATATACAAAAATATATATTTTTCAATCGATTTACATTTTAGTAATAATAGTTACTACAGTTACCATAAATACTTATGCAATAAGTAATACTAATGCTCTTACTAATCTTATGAAAATTGTTACTGCACATATTTTAAATACACATGAGTAATATTAAAGTACAAAATAAACAGTGAATATATAATAATAAATAACGCTAACATGCAGACTAAATTTTATCAAAACTATAACTGCCTATGCATATAAATAAATAAATAAGTATTATACAAGTAGTATCTACGCACAAAAAAAGAAATAATTATTTAAAAATTTTCTGACGTTTACATTGACGGGTTCTCACGGCAGAAACGGGGCGTTTAAGTGCGCTGGTATTTTGAGTAAAGAAATCAATTGCGGCCAGACTTTTCATATCCTCAAGACTCAAATAACACATTACTTCGTTGATAATAAAATCAGCAAATTTAACTTCATTTCCTAGACCTTTGCAAAAGGCAAAAGCTGCTTTCTCTTGCCATTTCATGATATTCAAAGCTTCAGTCACTCGCTTTTTGAGGATTTCAAAGTGGAACCAATGAATATCATGCTTGCAATCCAAAAGATCCCGTAGCTTCGTAGCCAACGGTTTATTGCGCAAATAGCTTCTGATTCTTGGTTTGCTGTCCGTCAAAAGATGAAATATTGTAATCGATTCGTATACTTTAACTGTTTTCAATCGTTCAAGTTTCGATTTGAATTGTTCAAATCTTGATTTATAAGATGGACGTATAAAATGAGAGGGTCCTGGCATCGAATCGATTTTTTGACGAAGTGGTTCGATGATCTTCTTACCTTGCGCCTCGAGCAGTGCTAAATGAGAGAACACAATATCAATTTCGAGCATATAGTCGAAAACTGTGTTGCCATCATAGGTTACGAATTGAATGTCAGCTTCATATTCCACAAGTAACTCACGGACACAATCCAACCCAAAATATTTATATCTCGAAATTACAAGACCTAGAAGAGATGCACCCTTATGCGTCTTAATGTTCACATCTGCGCCTTTTGCCAGCAATAACCACATTGCACGGGAGTCATTTCTAGATGCCACAATGTGAAGGGGCGTGACCCCTATTTTATTCTGGATATTTGGATTGAAATTCTGCTTCATTAGATGTAAAAATGTATCTGGCCTATCATTCACCGCACAATAATGAATCACAGTATCACCATTTGAATCTTGAACATTCAAGTCAAGGTATGATCGCAGTATCATTTTTATGGCTGGGCCATTTCCATGACGGAATACATTGACCGTTTGCATATGACCACTTTTATCACAAGATGACAGTGAGGATCCTTCTTCCACTAGAATTTTCAAGATTTTGAAGTTTTCACCGGAGAAACAATTTTTCTCATGATTCAATGGGATTTCACCCTTATTGTTAACAGCATTAACATCAGCACCATGTTTGATTAAGAGTTGCACTAGTTTCAAGTTTCCAAAAGCTGCTGCTACATGTAGAGGCGAATTGCCATCATGTGGGTTCTTGACATTGACAGAACAGCCATCATCTATCATTATTTTAATGATCTCAATGCTATTCAAAAGTACAGCATAATATAAAGGACATCTTTTTTTTAGAAAAAGCTGCACTATTGCCTGGTCATCAAAATTTGCTCTTTTGAACTGTTGCAAAACCATTTCAACTATTTCTGAACACACTTTCTCACTATTCAACAATATAATATTAAACAATTTTCTCAGATTATCGAAGTTGATATCCCTCAAAAGTACCTTCACCAAATTCACTCGACAGTTTACAACAGCCAGCATCAGTGGGGTGTTTCCTTTATTGTTGGAAACATCAGGTTTGCATCCCATATTTATCAGATGACACACTATTTCTATGTTATTAAATTTCACTGCATAATGAAGCAAGGTAGAACCTGTGTAATCAACTAAATCTAGCTGCTGACCACTTGCACATTGTAGTAGCAATTTTGCATTAGCATTTTTCCTATTTTCAATGAAGCCTATCAAGATAGAGTCAAAGTGCTTATCTGTTGAAATCTGAAATAAAAAGTGATATTGAGATAAAGACATGAATAAAATAATTCTATTTTCCAAATATGAAATAGATTCACATACCAACTGTGCCATTGTTGTGATTATTTCAGATACGAGTTGATCGACTATGTGAAACTGGTGATAAACTGCACTTTTCAATTGATAACATCACAACCCTGAAACAGATTCACTATTGTAGGAAAAATAACATTGCTGAATATGTCATTCTTACAATCTACACCAAGCTACTTACCATGTACTTAAACAGTGCCAGGGTAGTGAAAACAATTTGGCTCTCAATGAAGATGGTCAACAATCCAGCAGACAGTATTTGAAATTGCTGAAAATTCAGATTGTTGGAGCAATCAAACTTCGAGTTCAACTTTCCTGTAAAAATTACAGTAATAACAATAAAAAATTAGCGTTTAATTTTAGCAAAAGTTTTATCTTTGGCTTTACTTCAAATAAAAATATCTTTCATGACTCTATATCAATTGAATTTTGCATATGGAAATTAATTCAATAAAATTTTCTAGCAATTATATAAATTTGATTCACAAAAATTAATGCACAAACTAGTGTCTCATGTATTGCCAGAGACTTAGAAAAACAGACTTTAATTAAAAAACCATTGTTAGTTTTGTGTATATGCAATTGTAAAACTAAGCTCTGTATCTAAGCTTACACATGAACTTATCAAACAGCGAAGCGAAGCCTTTATTAATTGAAATAAAGTCTGTTGAAATGCTGAAGACCAAAAACCAGCAGTGTGATTAAAAACAAACCAAGCAGGTAATGAACATCCTTTATTCATTTGCTGCACTTTTGCAATAGCAAAGAAAAGAAGTCATACAATTAGTTCTTTCAATACGGTATAATATAGCTAGGCTTCAGAAACGATGGATAGATGGAAGGAAGAACAATGCATTACCGATCCGGTGAATGATGCTCCACAGCAGTCAATATAAATTTCTACACGTTGCAGTGTTACATGATTTATAGTAAATATGAAATACTTTTCTCTCTGATAAATAGCCAAATGTTGATGATCTGCAACTTGGAAAAGAACAAGATCAGCCCAACAGTTTTCAGGTTATGTGTGTATGCTGCGTGATCTATTTATACGTTCAGTCGTGCATAAAATCATTACCTAATGATTTTTCCAAACCAGTTTATATGAAGAAATCTACACTTTCTCGAGATTTGATGAAAAAAGGTTATTCGCTCTTGAAAAACAATACCTGAAATTGGCGAAACAACACTCTGAAATTACAGCACGTATCACGGTATCACTCGACCCATCGACCCACATTAATTCTAACGGAACGTTTTCAAAACCAGCCAATCAGAGCGACTTTTTGCGTCTTTGTTTATGAGAGATTAGAGCCAATAACATTATTTTGAAAACGTTCCGCAAGAATTATATTAGTGTGGGTCGAGTAGGTACCTACACTATGGCTGCCTCTCCAATAGCCGCGAATATCGTACGCGACAAGCGATTTATGGTTATTTTTCTGCTGCTGCCAACTTTGAATCAACGTAACCTAAATATGACTAGGAGTATATACATTTGAAATTTGGATTATTCGGGACATTTGAAATTCTTAGGTTGGCTGCAGTAAGTCGCGTACGATATTCGCGGCTATTGGAGAGGCAGCCTATGGAGTATGGACGGCCCGCATTTGATTGAATGTTTCGATCGTTCGTTCGATTAATTTATTTCAATTCGATAAACGTAGTTATATTATTATTACTTTTGATGAATTTTGTAAACAGTAATGTTTATATCAGTCTCAACTTCATTAAAATTTAAAATACAAACAGCGGTGGCGAGAGTACGGAATGTGAAATTGCGCTCAAAGTCGTCGCGTCGACCTTCACGCAAGCACCAACATAAGTTGTTGTTATTGTTTACTTTGATTGTAGGACTTTATTTAGCAAGCTACATTTGTTGACGACGTGGAAAAAATAAATAAGTCAATCAGTTGAAGTTATTGTAGGCAATATATAAAATGCTAATTCTATATATTTTAATATAAATGAAAATGTACACATGAGAAGTTTAATAATTTAATCAAAACTTTTATTGCATATATACATGAGAAATATAAAAGTACAAAATGAAGCAAAAAATTATTGACGTTTACGTTTACGGGTACTTTTGCGAGAATGAGGTAGTTTGCTGGTATTCCGGTCAGAGCATTTCACAGAAGCCAGATTTTTTATGTCATCAAGACTCAGATAAACCATGACTTCATTGACGATAAAGTCAGCAAATCTAACGTGATTGCCTACAACTGTGCAAAAGACAACTGCGGCTTTCCGTTGCCACTTGATGATGTCCAAAGCTTTAGTCGCGCGCTTTTTGAGAATTTCAAAGTACCACCAATGAACGCCATGATTCTTAGAATTCAAAACACGTCTTAGCTTCGTAGCCAACTGATTGTTGCGCAAATAATTTATAATTCTTCGTTCGCTGTCAGTCAAGAGATTAAAAATCGTGATAGATTCGTGTACTTCAACAGTTTTAAGTTGTTCAAGTTTTAATCTATAAGACTCAATGCCACATTTTATCCAATCAGTCGTATCAATTTGTTGGCGCAGTTGCTCGACAATCATCGTACCTTGCGCCTCCAGAAGTGCTAAATGAGGCACTATAATACCCGATAGTGTGTGACCTTTCGAAAAATTGAGTGCGTCAAAAACTGTATTGCCATTATTAGTTACATATTGAACATTTACTCCTTGTTCCACAATGAACTCACGAACGCAATCCGTACTCATATTACGACCACATCTGTAACTAACTATCAGATTGTGTAACGGAGGGACACCGTCTTCACGCGACTTGTTCACATCTGCGCCTTTGTCGAACAGCAACCTGATCGCACGTAAATCGTGTTTAAATGCCACAAAGTGAAGCGGCGTAATACCCCAACGATTTTGAATATTCGGATCAAAACTGCGCTTGATCAACAGCGATGAGATATCTGTCTTCATATTCGATGCAGTGTAATGTATCACGGTACTGCCATCTGAATCTTGCGCGTTCAAATCAACGTTCGATCGCAGTACAATTTTCATTGCTGCGCCATTTCCATGCTGGAACACTCTGAATACTTGCATGCGACCACTGTTGTCACGAGATGTTAATAACGACCCTTTTTCCACGAGAATTTTCAAAATTGATAATTCTTCGCGAGAGCAATACGCTTCCTGGCGATTCAAGGGTATCTCGCCTTTATTGTTTACAGAATTGACGTCAGCACCATGCTCGACTAACAGACGCACCAAATTGAAGTTTCCACAAGCGACTGCCACGTGCAGAGGTGAATTGCCATCAAATGGGTTCTTGACGTTGATAGAACAACCATCATCTATCATTTTTTTAATGATTTCAACTCTATTCAAAAATACAGCATAATATGAAGGACATTTTGTTTCTAACAATAACTTTGTTATCGTCTCATCATCAGCCTTCTCTAACTTTTGAAAAATCAATTTAACAATTTCTGGTTGAATTTTCTCACGATTAAACATTATGTCAAGCACTTCCCTACAATGATTGTCACTGAAACTAATGTCGATGCGCTTTAAAATAGCTTCCACCAAATCCGTTCGATTACTCACAATGGCCAGCATCAGTGGAGTCATCCTCTCATTATTATAAGCATCGTATTTCAACCCTAAATATACTAAATGACGTACCATTTTAATGTTATTGAGCTTTACTGCATGGTGAAGTAGAGTTGACCCTGTACCGTCAACTAAATCTTGTGGTGGCTCGCTTGATTGTGGTAGCAGCAATTTAGCTTCACGATTTTTTCCTTTGTCAATGAGGTTTATTAAATTAGGGTCAAACTCCTTATTGGTTAAAATCTGAAATAAAAAGCAATAGTGCAACAGAACTAAACAAAATCACTGTTATTTGAAGATACAATGGTCATGAATGATAAGATTAATTCATTTACCAATGCCATAGCTGTGATTATTTTGGATATTTGTGCCTGGTGATTTGATAAATAAGTAGCTCCAAATGTATTGATTTAGTGTATTGAACTTGAGATGAACTCAATTCTCCTAATCAATAATATCACAACCCTAAAACAAATGCACTATTATAACATCACTGTTAAAAAAAATCTATAATTCTTATATCTGATGCCAAGCTAACTATTTATTTCATCATTTTACACGAGCAAAAGCTTTCATTCCTTCACTTCATCAATTTTCAATTATTCCACAGGCAATGAAAGTGATTGCAAAAAAGTACAGCGCCAATCCAGTGCATGATGATTGAACAACAGACACATGCAGAAGCAATAAGTTGTAGCAGTTGCATAATGTCAACTACAAATTAATAAATCACAGATATTGAAAGTTTTTCTTTTATTGATAGACTTTTTATGGTGAACTTGTAAATAAAAAGGAAATCTATGAGTCCATTGGCTTTGAGGTTACATATGCTGTGACACTGTGACACATTCACTTTTACTGGAGCACACTTTTATTACTTAACAGCATTTCAACAGATCTGAAAATTCATACACTTTCTTGTGGACTTCTTGTCAAATAACATTTTCTTTATCAAAAAACCCCAAGGGAAGCCTGAAGAATATAAACTGATATTAAATCACTGATATTTGAAAAAGCTGCGTTTGATTAAGGCATCTTCAGAGTTGTAAGTAATGAAACTATAAATTGACAGATTATTACATCAGTTCACAATTCAATTAATAATCGTTTAACCGAATAAATTACTGTTTATTTCCGTTGAAAAAATCTACACCGACCTATGCGTAAACAAACTGCAGACGACTTGAGACGACTGCACGAACTCGCACACCTGCGCGCGCATTGCGCCTCATCGACCAATGTATGCGATCGGTATTCGCGGTGCGTTTGAATTCTCAAAATATATAAACTATGACAATTATGAAAAAAAAACCATTATCAATACTTTGTAGTAAAATAAGATATTGTACGTATATTTTTCAATGAAATTTATAATATTGTTTACGTATTTTCACCATAATTTTATTGTTTCACAAATTATAGCTACAATAAACAACATGTTTATTAGTACACATGAGTAGAATTGAAGTATGTGTCGTGATTTATCAAAACTCTACTGACACTTACGTTTACAAATATTTTTGTCAGAATCAGGTTGTTCGCGTTTGCTGGTATTTTTTGGAGGGCACTTGACAGCTGCCAGATTTTTCATATCCTGAAGACTCAGATAATTCATGACCTCATCAATAAATACATTTAAATTCTCACAAATTCTGAACTAAACTATAGAATTACTGAACAATAGTGTCATCGTTCTATTGAAAATCGAATGCAAATTGAATTGCCAATTATTTCTTGTGGAAAAATATTAAAGCAATTGTTAATCGAACCGCATCTCATACTTCATTATTGTTGTTTTATTTTTATATCAATTTTAAATAGTACTAAAAAAATATTTTCTTCAATTACCAAGTCACACTTTATAATTTTATTCAATCAACGAATAATAAGAAGCCCAATAATGTTTAAAACTTTTATTTTACATATATACATACGGAGTATAAAATTACAAAATGAATCAACAACTTATCGTTATTTACGTTTGCGGGTACTTTTGCGAGAATGGGATTTATGTTTGCTGATATTTTGGTCAGAGCATTTCACAGAAGCCAGATTTTTTATGTCCTCAAGACTCAGATAAACCATGACTTCATTAATGATAAAGTCTGCAAATCTGACGTGATTGACTACAATTGTAGAAAAAATAACTGTGGCTTTCTGTTGCCATTTGATGATGTCCAAAGCTTTATTCACTCGTTTCTTAAGAAGTTCAACGTGAAATTGATGAATGCCATGGATGTTGGATTTCAAAACACGCCGTAGTTTCGTAGCCAACTGTTTGTTACGCAAATAACTTATAATTCTTCGTTCGCTATCGATCAACAAATTGAAAATCGTGACAGATTCGTGTACCCCAACGGTTTTCAATCGTTCTAGTTTCGATCTATAAGACTCAATGCCACATTTGATCCAATCTGTGGAATCGATTTGTCGACGAAGCGGTTCGATAATCGTCGTACCTTGCGCCTCGAGCAAAGCTAAATGGGGTACTATAATACTTGATAGCTCATGATCTTCATAGAAATGTAGTGAGTTGAAAACTGTGAGATTATTATTAATTGCGAATTGAATATCAGCTCCTTGTTCAACAATAAATTCTTGGACACAATCCGTACTCATATTACGACCACATTTGTAACTAATTATTAGATTATGCAGTGGAGGGATACGATTTTCATGGGTAGTGACGTTAACATCTGCACCTTTTTTGAACAATAATCTGATTGCATTTAAGTCATGACTAAATGCCATAAAGTGGAGAGGCGTGTAACCCCAACGATTTTGAATATTTGGATTAAAATTACGATCAATTAACAGTGGTAAAATTTCTGTCTTCATATTTGATGCAAAGTAATGCATTACGGTATAACCGTTAGAATCCTGCGCGTTCAAGTCAATATTTGATAGCAGTACTATTTTCATTGCTGCTGCATTTCTACGTTCGAATAGCCGATGTATTTGCATGCAACCACTGTTTTCGCGAGATGTCAACAATGATCTTTTTGACACGAGGATCTTCAAAATTTCCAATTCTTCACTAGAACAATAATCTTCCTTGCGATTCAAAGGTATCTCGCCTTTATTGTTTGCAGCATTAATATCAGCACCGTGCTCAATTAACAGTCGCACCAAATTTAAATTCCCACAAGCGACTGCCACATGCAGAGGTGAATTGCCATCGAATGGATTTTTAACGTTGATAGAAAAACCATTATCCATCATTGCTTTAACAACTGCGACTCTATTCAGAAGTACTGAATTATACAAAGGACATTTTGTGTCCAAAAGAACTTTTGCTAATTTCTTGTCATCAAACTTTTTCAATTTGTCAAGAACTAATTTAACAATCTCTGGACGAGTTTGGTGATCAAACATTGTCTCAAGCAATTTCTTGAAATGATTATCACTGAAACTAATGTCGACGCGATTTAAAAGAGTTTCCACCAAATCCTTTCGATTATTCAGAACTGCCAGCATCAATGGAGTGTCCCTCTCATTATTATAAGCATCGTATTCGCACCCTAAATGCACTAGATGACGTACCATTTCAACATTATTAAACTTCACTGCGTAATAAAGTAAAGTTGATCCTGTGTCGTCAACTGTATCTCGTGGTCGATCACTTGAACGTTGCAATAACAATTTAGCTTCAGTATTTTTCCCTTTTTCAATGGACTCTATCAAATTAGGGTCAAAATTCTTATTGCTCACAATCTGAAATAAATAAGTTACAGTGCAACATAACTATACAATAAGAAACTTAACAATTTTTTAGTTTCAAAACAATATTCCATAAAATCATTCTGTTCATAAAATTAATTTATTTACCCATGACATCATTGTGATTATTTTGGATATTTGTGTTTGACAGATATGTAAGCAGCTCCGAATATATTGATCTAAGGTATAAAACATGTGACCTGAATTCTGAAAAAAGTTCACTGTCGTAAACTTTTTTGAAAATCTGAAATTTTTATATTCTGTGCTGAGCTAACTATTTATCATTTTACTCGTGTAAAAGCTAATTATCTCCCCACCTTGCAAATACTATCTTATGTACTTATTTAATCAGCTCCTGTTGCAAAAGCGCACAAAGATATTTCTGATTTCAACAATTCTGGTTATTACTTATCAGTCCCACGTCATTATAGTAGAAAAATATTTCTGTAAAAAGTAAAATAATAAAAATAAAAATAAAACTAAACTTTACAATAAATGTAGTAAGACTTTGAAAGAAAAATGTTCAAAATAAATCTCTGAGAATGTTTCCAAGTTTACTTTTTTCTGAGTTCGGACAAAGTGAAATTAATTTAATAAAAATTTCTAAGCAAATAAAATTTAATTCTCTAAAAAAAATTATTGTGTACTTGTTTTTTAAATATTTCCAAAATACTGTAAAAACCAACTAAACAGAGTAGTCGCTGTTGTGATAGTTTGATGTATACAAGTAATTTACAACTATTGTTTATTTTCTCTCTTGAACAAATTTCATGAAAGTTTAACATAATGAACTAATTTTGGCTTACACATAAAATTAACAACCAAACTTTCATCACGGTTCAATGAAGGTTTGTTGAAATACAATCTGGTGATGAGCATTTTTCATCCAGCTGTTTGATTGCACTACGCTTAGATGAAAGGTAATGATTGTAATCAGGAAAAAATACAGCAGCAGCGCAGTGCATAATGGTCCATCAATAGACGTGCAGAAGAAATAAATTTAACAGTGTCACACTATCTAATACAAATTAATGAATGCTAGATCTTGCCAGTTTTTCCCTGATTGATAACTACTTCTTGGTGACCTGCAACTTTTTTGAAAATAACAAATCCATGAGTCCATTGAGGTTACGTACACTGTGGTATATTTATTTTTGTTTGATTACCCAGCAGTAACTGAACGGGTTTATAGAGAATCATACACTTTCTCGTACATTTATTGTAAATAATTATATGTTTGTCGTTAAAAACACTAAACAAAGTCTAGAATATAACACTATTTCTGAAGTCACATCATTAACATCTGGAAAACTACGTTTGATTTAAGCATCTTGAGGCTTATTAATTAACTTTATAAATACTAATTGATTTATCAGTTCACAATTAATAACCATTAAACGAAATAAATAAGTGTTTATGGAATAGAAATCTGTACACTGAACTACACATGTGCATACGTAAATAAATTGCTGTAGGTAAATTGCAAACGACAAGAATGCACGAACTCGCACATTTATAAGTATACTTACGCGCGCATTGGCCATTACATCACGTCTCGCCGACCAATGAATATCTTTCTTTAGTTACGTGATCGGTATACGCGGTACGGCGGTACATTTAAATTCTCAAAATGTTGAAAAATCATGGCAATTATAAGAATTGTTTTGAAACACTTTTAAGTAAAAATATGAAATTGATATAATTTTTTAAAATAAATTTCTAGCAGATAATAATTGATTCATTAATCATCAACTTAAAATTATTATTTTCAATAAAAATGTAAATTTTTTAACTTGTGGACATGCATATACTTAGTTATTGATTATCGGTTAAATTTGTTTACGTTGATTATATACTCTGATTTCGTCTGTGATGCAAAACTTTAATAAAAATTCGTGAAAATGTCGATGGAATTTGAAAGCTTTTGAAAATATATGATAGGTAATACTTATTAGTATCGTCAGCGACATTGCTTACTGCGATAAATATCTAATGATATAAATACTAATAATAAGTATTTTTCTAAATTTCTTCAATATAGATGAAAATATTTTTTCAACGGATTTGACAATATTGTATGTATAATTTTGCCATGATTATATAGTTTCATACGTATAGCCCTTAATAAATAACAACATGATTACTTAAATATTATCAGAACTTTTGTTGTAAATATCAAAGTACAAAATGACCAACCAAAAGTTTATTGACGTTTACGTTTGTGAATATTCTTATTAGAATCCGGTCGCTCAACCAATGAGTCCCTTTCAATCGTCGTACAAGGTGCATTTAAATAATGTTATCGTTTAAATATAAAAAATCGATATATTACAAGTTAAACCACCAACTATTTGCTTTAGAAAATTTTTAAAGCAATTATTAATCCCACCGCAACTCTTACTCCATAATTCTTGTTTTATTTTCATTTTTAAATAGTACTAAATTAATTACTAAGCCACACCTTTATAATTTAACCCATTCAACTCGATCATACTTCTTTAAAATATAAATTGAAAATGTTTTTTTTCCCTCTAACTCCGCAGCATCCAAATACCATCTCTTTCTCTAAGGTTAAAAAGCACAGAGTGGCAATCGGCAAAGTTCGTTATACCATTCCCTTGGCAAAAACTTAGCCGAGCCATAAATTGCCGGGCAAAGAAAACAAAAGACGTTGCTATCCGCCGCGGAGACCAACCCAGTAGCCTCGTTGCAAAAACAAAACTAATTCCCATTTAAACTTTCCTCGCTCGCTCTAATTTCCAGTTTCTCTCTCTTTCTCTCTCGTTCCTTTCTCACTCACTCTTTCTCTCTTGAGAGAAAAATAACGCTGCAGAGTAGTAAGTGTACCTACAGTGCGTGTACGTGCCAACGTCGTCGAGGCTCATTCGTATGCGACTTTTACGCGCTGTCGTCGTCGTCGTCTTCCTTGCTCGTCGTCGTCGTCGCCTCGGATGCTTTTAGTTTATTGGAGTTGAAAACGAACGGCGGTGGATTGATTGAATAAACTCTTTATACTTTCTGCCAATGACAATTTACCATTCCAAAAGGGATATCGAACCTTTTTTTTTTGCTCTCTCTTTATCTTCACTTGATGGGTCGGATTTACGTTGAACGCTAAATTGGTTATTAAGATTGTGTTCGACGAAGTCTTTTGAGAGATGTATATTCGAGTTGTCGAGGGGATGGATGGGGAAAAAGATTCTTTGAAGATTTACGGAAGCTTTTAAAAATCTTTTTGACCTAGTTCGAAAAGCACACTCGATTGCGTTTAAATGTTGTAAACAGATGTGAATATCAAAGCGGAATGAGTAAAGTGTGTTTACTCGGGAAAATTTTTAAAAGTAAACTTTAAATTAATCTTTTTTTTTTTACAAAGCGCATAAATAATTTAATTCCTACGAGTTTCGTATAGAATCTGAAATCTAATCACGAGATTTCCGAGAAGCGCTTCTTCGCTTTATACTTCACTTCTACTTCAAACTTATCTAAACTTCGAAATTGCATAAAAGAATCCACCGTAACTTCAATCTTTCTTCATATTGCGGAAGAAATCTTTCCAAAACAGTTTACCCAATCATAATGAAACCTTAAAAAAATCACGAAAACGCACGTATCAAAAACAAATCTCCGCGTGTACCACGACACATAGAGAGAGATAAGCACGCATATCTCTTTCGAGCGAGAGAGCGCAAAAGGCGTACGAAAACCTCTCGATAAGTGAGTCGCTGCAGCAGTAGGGGGTTGCAGCCCGCAAAAAGGCCATTAGCCGCAAGTGCGCAATTAGTTTCCAAGCGATAGTGCAGAAGAGTAGTAGCAGTAGTCGCAGTAGTATAGGGAGGAGGTTGGATGTTGCAGTGTAAGCGCGCCAAAGCTAAACCGAGAGCTAATGTCCCCCTATTTTTCGTGTGTAGAAAACGAGGCTTATCTGCGACGCTACCACCACCAACCTCCCATCACGTGTATATACACGTATGGACTCGAATATAAATTCAATTATTTCGAGTTTTTTTTTCGAGGCTTCTTTTTCAAATCTCCCGTTGTAACTCCTGTTATCTCTGTATTAAGGGGGAAAGGGTGACTGTTAAAAAAAAACTTGCTTTTATTTTCTTGTTCCGCGCTACCTCTACACACTTCTTCTTTTTTTTTTTACGGTGTGATTTTTCGCTCTACTATCGTATCGTTTGTACTCACGAGTAACGGCTGGCATAGTTTGGATGCGAGTTTTAGTGCGGCCTCGCGCGGCAGCTGGTTTTAGTGGGAGAGAGGACTCACCTGCAACAAATAAGAAAGTAATTGGTTAAATAGTGACTTTGCGTGAAAGATAAAGAGTTTTAATATTTATCGATGAGTGGCAATAGTATATATAGAGTATCACAGTTTGGACGAAGAAAAAAATCACGGAGTATATTCTAAATACAATGGATGACATTACCATTATAATATCAAATTATTAATAACTAATGCCTGATTCGAAATGCTGTAGATTCTACTGTTTAGTAATAAAATTACATAGATCACACAATGTCATGGATGAAATTATTTCATTTTGAAAGTCATCAGAATAATTAAAAAAAAACAATTAACTTTCGTTTCGTTCTCCAACATTTACCGACAAAAAAATCAATTTATTTTTCGACGATTCCCGTCTGCCCCATCACAAGCGCGATGTCAATTTTCGAAATCCAACACAAAAAAAGAGGTAAATAAAATACCGACGGCTTAACATGCACACACACACACACACATATATATGACGAAATCCTAAAAAAAACACTTTTCTGAGGTCTAGAATGGCAAAAAATTTTTTTAATGCTCAGGCTTCTGGACCTTTTTCCTGTTCTTTTAGAAGGTATATAGTGTCAGAAAATGCTCTTGAACATTGAAAAAGTCCTCGGGAACTATATTTTTTCAGCACTTTCCCGATATTAATAACAAACTAAAAGTAATTATTTTGCAATTTTTTTGATAACTTGCCACCGTATA
>JAWWMK010021431.1:0-11050 GCA_035047105.1 Galeopsomyia nigrocyanea | reverse complement strand
TTCCCCCCCCCCCCCCCCCCCCCCTATTACTCGTACTCGCACTTTCCCAATAATCTTGTGGCTGCCTTCCTGCTTCACCCTTGGGAGATCGTGTCAGACGATGTCGTGTCGCGCGCGCGCGTGTGTGTGTGTGTAGTATTTTCTTTTCTAGGCACCCGATTCTCGTTTCGTGCGCGATGCTGATCGACGTAATTTCTTGTTGCTTATGGGGCTGTTGATATTTAAGGGAGTAGGCTCGATTTTATTCTTCCCGCGCAGTCGTAGGGACTTGCTACGCGGGAAGATTATTGAGTGACTGCATTCTTGTACGCGATTCTCGTGGTTTGTCGTTTAGTACTTTTTGGGGATGGAGATTATCGTTTTGAAAATGAATTAAGTATAAATGGAGTTTCTTCAATTGTAATGGGGTTTGAAATTTTATTAAAATATTTTAATAAATAAATTATAATCTTTCAGCTCTTTTTGCGAGGATTTCTCGATTTGCATTAGGCATGTTAGTATAATGAACTTACGCCAGTATTACTCTTGAATATTTCACATTAAAAAAAAATAGCTGCATTTCTCATTAAAAAGAATCATGCAGTGTGTACAATTTAATAAAACTATAATTGAGCGTTTCACGTCTCGCTGTGCGCTGCGTCACGTAGTGCACACACACACACACACACACACACACACACACACACACACACACACACACACGCGCGCGCGCGCGCGCCAACTCGGTAATTGAAAAGAGCGAAGAGAAAATAAAAAATCAGCGCTTACGTAAACAGTCTGACTGCAACTCTTCGTAGAAGTTTGCAGTTGACGTGAGAGCGCGGGGCGACAATCGTGTCGCAGTTTTTTACTCGACCATACCCCGTGCGCGCAAACACACTGCACGCGAAAGTCAATCTCGCTGCTCATGCTGCTGCTACTCGCGGCTCTCTTTATGAATTTTTGCAGTTAATACGTCATTTCTAGTTCTCGCAGGAGTTTTGCTCGTTAAACGCAGTGCAATCACTCTTCACACGCCCACGCGCCACCGAAACTAGGTCGTACGCCCGTTAATTCGTCGATGAGTGTTTCTTTCTCTCGTTATTTTTTGTTTTTCGTTCGTCAAATAAGCACATAGCACTTACTATTCTGGCTTTTCAAATTTTTTCTTAATCGAGGTAATATAACATTAAATTTACCTGAAAGAGAATATTAAGTTGGAGCAATTCAGAAATTACACTTTTCACGATTTTGCTTGCGTGTAACGTTAGCGACGTTTTGTATAGAATCGCGAATTGGCTATGTGCCTTTGTTTTGTGGGGATGGTTTTTGTTTTGCTGTCCGTTTACTTTGCGTTGTGTTGCAAATGGGTTGAGCTTTTTTTGGGTAACCGCTATCGGTGTTTTCATTGTTGGAGAGATGTTTTTCATTTTGCTTCGTCAAGAGTGTTTGTTTCAATATAGCTCTATACGTCGCATACACATTTTTTCGTTCGCGAAAGTAAAAAAGTTTGCATAAAAAAAGTAAAAAAATTTACATTCATTTGCAAATGAATATGAAGTTTATTCTGAAGAGCTACAATAAAAGCTATATCAAAAATTTTATGGAAATTTTCAAAAATTTTATAATAGTCGTCAATCGGAGCTTTGGAAAAAATTTTGAAAGACTTTTCGACACTTTTCAGATCTTTTCAAAGCTTCTATAAATTTCCGGACTTATGATGAAATATTCCAATTTTGAAAAGAAAATGTTTATTCGTACAACAAAATTTTCTAAATGAATTATAAAAATGATTATTTATTAATTAAGATAATTTTCCGAATTGCTGGGTCAACTTTTAATCAATTACATTTTTTTTATAAGCAACTTTGTTAGCAGCAATGGCTTGTCTTTACTTCAAAATCGAGATTAATCAATGCATTTTCTCTCGTTCGTGAAATTATTGCGGCAGAAATGGCAAGCAATCTGTTACTCGCGGAAAAAAGCTATTTTTCTCATTTCCGGAAAAAATATGTTTTAAATCTGAAATATTTGTCTTCACATTTTTGTCTTATTTTCTATTTTTATCCAATCAATTGCGTTCTATAATAAAAACAAGGTGGCATGCTTTGCAACTGAGAATTAATCGAAGCTCAATTGCATGAATATTTTATTAGAAAAATATCAAATGTTATCTTGCCATTGCTACCGCTAATTTTTTAATAAGTGATTTCTGGATGTCATGTGTTATTTCTATTTTGCATAAAACGTGACTTGTATGAATAACACTTGATTCTAATTGATCAATTAATTGATAACTTGATACGTTATTTCAAACAATTAACAATATGTTTATTAAAAATTTGAATGATCGAATAATCAATTTTCGTTCCCAAAATTCTCGAAATTCCCGAAAAATGTTTACCAAACAACAAATCATTAAAAGTCAACGAAATCCACACTATTAAAATCCCTCAACGCGCAATTCCATTTCAATCGAATTCACGCAATAACATTATACCGTAAAAATAGTGATTTTGACTTTGTGGTGTATAAAACGTCACCAACGATCTTTAACCTCTATAACCTCGATTTCCAATCGCACCCGATGAATTCTGTCTCCTCACACGTCCGTAAAGAGATATCTCAGTGAGTGCACGTATACATATACATACTCCAGCAGGTATAGCCGGGCGGCGCGTCGACACTATACTCCGACTCACGAGGATCCCTTGCGCGTTGCACATATCCGGCCTGGCGGGCGCATAAACGTCGCATCGCGAGTGAGCTTGCGCGCGGGAGAGCGGCAGTAGTCGCGAATGGCAAAATTTATGGCGTCATCCGTCACGAGCAGTAGCAGCAGCAGCAGCAGCCTCGCTAAGGTAATTTCGAATTTGATTTGCACGGATTAGGGAAGTGCGCTCGCGTTACGATCTCTCTCTCTCTCTCTCTCTCTCTCTCTCTCTCTATCTCTCTCTCTCTCTCTCTTTCTCTCTCTCTCTCTCTCTCTCTCTCGTCTACACACTACGACACCAAATGGCCTCACCTCGATTAGCCGACTATCCCTATATCTCGCCTTCATACCCACTTCACGTGTTCTCTCTCTCTCTCTCTCTCTCTCTCTCTCTCTCTCTCTCTCTCTCGCTCGCTCGCGCACCGCCGGTCTCTCCGGCTACGCGAATTGTCCGAGTTTTCGCTCGACTTGTAGTGCAGTGCGCGCACAGATAGACTAGATTTCCCCCTTTTTTTCTTTTTTTTTCAACGCGGGACTACTATCGATTGTTTTTGCCCTCGCTTGACAAGGGTATAACGCTCAAGCCCCGCGGAGTTAAATGTACGCGCGCGACGGTGAATTTTCTTGTTTTTTTATTGTTGTTGCGTGTCGTATTGCCCGCGCGTGAGTTATCCATGGAAAATAATTTGATTAGATTACAAAGCTCGGTGATAGCCCTCTCTTTCTTCGTGTTGATTGATTTTCAATACTGGTATATAAAGGCGTCACATCATTCATCTTCGTTAATAATCGAATGTAAAAATTTTTTAACGTAAAACCTTTTCGAAAAAGTCTCGCGTTGAATTTAAAAGCATTATCTGTTATCTTTTGTCATTAAATTCTCACCGTATTGAAGTAGAAGTGCGCGATCTCCTGCATTTAAATGCAAAGTGTACTCCAAACGAAGTTGAGAAAAGAAAAGGGAAAAGAAGAAGAGAGAAAAAGGTCATAAAGTTTCGTGAACGTTAAAGTTGACTTCACTTTTCATTTCCATCTTGGGAAATTAAGCCAAGTATCCCCTTCGAATTCCAGGTACTGCAAACCATTAAAATCAACAAATTAGCTTGAGGAAGTAAATTGAAAATCTTTAAAAAAGAAAGTAGAAAATAAACTGAACTTTCAGAGCGATTTCTCTAGAAAAGCTACTCGAAAAAAAAATCGACTTGACCTCCCAAGCCAAGCTTTCATCCCATCTCCCATTCGGGTATCGAACTTCAAAAGCACCATTTCCCAACCACCAAAATACGCCACAATTGCAAGCATGCAATCGATCCAAAGTGGCTCTCATGGAATCAATCGGCAGAGAGAGAGAGAGAGAGAGAGAGAGAGAGAGAGAGAGAGAGAGAGTGAGGGGGGGGGGGTACTAGTTGCTCGCGCTCGCCGACAAAACGATTTTAGGGATAGGGCTGCAAGTTCAGCGATAACTGTGGTTTCGGATGCACAATGATGAAAGGGTGGTAGAGTGGTGGGGAGGTATAGTCGTCGACTTACAGTGTACGCGCGCGTGTCTCGAGCTCGTTCATTTCGTATTGTCGGCGCCCACGACAAAGGGACCCTTTGTACTCGTGCGCGTCGCTTCGCAAGCTCGTAACGTCATTATCCTCGTGCTGAGCTACCCCAGGATCAAGCACTCCTTCAAGAAAATAATGACAAGTCGGCGCTTGATTAATCGAACATTCGCTCTCTCGCTTTCTCCGGCTAATGCTCTTAATGTATACCCTGCTTACACTTTAATAATTTGTCTTTTGAATGTACCCTCGCCGACGATTGATTCTGTCCACTCTACAAGCAAGCTTGCGCCTTATGGGTGGACAGAATCAATCGTCGCCGAGTGTACTTAGCGATCATTTTTTTTATTTATCCCAATATATTTCAGCCCTGAAAAAAAAATTGAAAAAAACAATAATAATATTGTTAAATTTAGACTGTATCTTATTATATGCATTGTGGTACTACTCTTTCACATCGATCATCAAATCGAACAATAATACATTATTGGATATGTGTACTTGTAAGGATTAATCAATTCATATGAAAAAAAAAACATCTCTCGTCCAAGAAAAAAAAAAGTGCAGCTAATTGACGATCAGGAACGATTACATTGAAAATTAGCGGCGAAAAATAAGCGCGAGCTCATGAAGCCACTCACGTGGAAATTCATTTCGTATGGATTATATAGCCGCGGAAACTTAATGATCTGCGAACTTTCCAGCCAATTACCCAAAGATAAGAAGATAAATTTTTATGACGACTTATAGTGATTTTCGCAAGCCGCAACTGCTGCTGCGCGCTTGCAAATTGCAAGCAGAATTACTTTTCCACGAGAGAAGTAGACGACGACGACGAGAAGTAAGTTATTAAATTAAATCGCGTAGAAGTGAGTTTCATGTTGCGAATCACAAAATTAGCCATGTCAAAAAGCCATTATCGAACGAATTACAATCGCATCGCCACCGAGATTCAACGAAGCTTATTGAATCATCATTACGAAATAAAATCACTACTTAGACAACCCTTCGAACAGGAAAACTTAGCGAAGAAAAGCTCCCTCGAAAACTTTTATCATCGAGCTTTTACACGCAGCTCCCTCCCTCTACGTATAGATATATACACTGCCCGGAATCTAATTCGCGACCCGCGAAGTTCAAAATCGTAATTAATTTCGATGGATTGAGCATCGAGCGGCACCAAATAGATTGATGGATCGTTATATCGTGGACAACTCACGAGAAT
Organism: Galeopsomyia nigrocyanea; assembly: GCA_035047105.1. NCBI lineage: Eukaryota > Metazoa > Arthropoda > Insecta > Hymenoptera > Eulophidae > Galeopsomyia > Galeopsomyia nigrocyanea. The sequence goes on along the minus strand of JAWWMK010021431.1, from coordinate 5,586 downwards.
AACACCTTGACCTAACCTCGTTTGGTGCTATCGGATGCTGAATCGACGAAATCAATTACGATTTTGAACTTCGCGGGTCGCGAATTAGAGTCCGGGCAGTGTACGTAGCTAGCATAGTGCGCAAGTCCTTATTATATATGACAAATTCCACAGAAAAACTCGATTAATTCGGCACCGGTTCTAAAAAAAAAGTCAAATTGACTCGACGCTCGTAATTCCTTCAGGATATCATTCTATATTACCCAAGAAATAAAAAAAAATTGGGCCTATCCCCAAAAATGCTTGTGGCACCCTTCTTACGGCCGTGGAATTTAAAAAAATTATCGAAAAAATAGGTAGTTTCTACGGTTTTTTGGAATTTAATGAAAAATGAAAATAATAGAGTTAATTTGACTTCAGATTCGAATTTTACGTCAAAAAATACGTCGAAAACCATATTTTGTTTTTTTTTCCAACTTTTTACTCCAACTTCCAACCTCTGAGGAGCTTTATAAAGCGTAACAGTTAAAATCACGTAAAAATGAATCGATAACAATGAAAATCTGATTTTTTGTGGTTTTTCATGGTTTTTTAGAATTCAATATAAAATGACAGTCTGATTTCAGATTCGGATTGTACGGCTCAAAAGACGTCAAAAACCATTTTTTTTTTCGTCGAAATTCAGACCATGTTGAGCTATGAAAACCCGCAAATTTCATTATACCTGCCAAATTTTAGATTCCATTGATTTTTTAGGTTTTATGAACTGTTATACTTTATAAAGCTCTATAGAGGCCGGAATTTGAAGTAGAAAAAACTCCCGCCGACGAAAAAAGGGTGTCACAAGCATTTTTGTGGATGGGCCCAATTTTTTTTCGATTCCTTGTGTAATATAGAATGATATCCCGAAAGAATTAGGAGCGTCGAGTCAATTTGACTTTTTTTGGAATTGGTGCGGAATTAATCGAGTTTTTTTGTGGAATTGGTCATATATATATACACGGGAATTAATGTAAATTCCACTGAGCGATATTCGTGCGCACACGCGACATACCATTCCTTCCTCCCTCCCGAAATCTGCGTTCGCGACTCCACCTACCCGATTGCTGAGCAATTAAACAGAGCTTGAATCGTTAACTCTCCCCCGCGACGAATTGTTTTAAGTTGTAACGTTTATGTAGCAAGATGCATTCCTCGCTTTCTCTCTCCCTCCCTCTCTCCCTCTCTCTCACTCTCTCTCTCTCTCTCTCTCTCTCTCTCTCTCTCTCTCTCTTTCGCAAAATTGATTTTTCCAGCTCGGCGCGTTCGTATAACGCCCAGAGAGCGAATGTAGTGGGCGCGTTAAATGCAAGCTCCGCGATATACATATACCCCACGAGCGCGAGCTTTTGCTTTATGACAGCTGTTAAAAGCCAAAGCTGGATTTCGCGGAACTTAATTGTTGAATTATTGGGGGGAAGGAGCACTACACGTCGTGTGTGGCTGTGAGAGATTTGATATATATTATATCTTTCGTTCCTAATTCTGGCCACGAAACGAATTGAAATAGTAATTATTGATGCATTGTAATTGTAGTCGAATTATTATTACCATTCCCGTTGATTAATTAGTATCTCCTCCTCTGCTGCTTCTGCTGCTGCTGTTACAGTTATAGCACTTGATCTGAAATTCCAACGGCGGCGAGCTATAATTCCATCATGTAAACGTTGCGTGAATATACACCGAAAGCTCTTTAGCTCTGCCGCGTACATGCTGCACTCGCAATGTTTCAACACTGGGCGGAAGTTACAGAATTCAAAATTGCTCGACGAGCAGCGTGGTAATGTAACTGCTAACTTTCGTTAATAAATGTGCATTGAAGCTGAAGTGCGCGTTACATGGTGGTGGTGCTGTAAACGAATGAAATGCAATAAGTTTTGTACCAAAAGTCAGAAAATTGTTCAATAATCCTAAAAAAGTCTGTTATCAAAGTGTTACGAATTTCTTCGTGCAGCGAGCGTATCGATTTCGAAACGATCATTTTGCCAACAGCAAATATACCGAGAACCGATGAGACACTATGCAAGATTACTCCTCTCAGATGAGCGAACTGTCCACTTGGCAGCGACTATCCTTGTCGGTGTAAAACCGAGCAAAGGCCCGCACGAAACACACACACACACACACACACACACACACACACACACACACACACACACACACACGCACATGCGCTGAGAGATATAGATTCAGCTTGGCTAATATATCCATTCCACGTATATCTGTGTGTGTTTGTGGAGTATGTGTGCGCGCGTGTGTGTGTGTGTATAGGTGTCTCTGTCTGTATCCCTGGAGCAATGGGCGCCGGTAACGTTGACACGTTCGTCGGGGTAATGGATACGCGAGCGAGCGAGCGAACGGCTCTATGTGCATCACCAACGTTTTAGGACACACACACACACACACACACACACACACACATGCAGACGGCAGGTCCACAAGCCCATATTGGTTGGTTCCCTCCGCTCTCGGGTGCGGGTGGTGTGCTCCGATGTGTACACTCTGTGTGCCCCTGCGATGCTGATGGAAAGATGCCATCTTCGTGTATCTGTGTGTGCGCGCGATAGAACCCGAGGGAATCTATGATTGACAAAATTTGTAAAGGTATTTTTTTTCCTTTTTTTATTTTTGGAAAAATGCACGTTCGTAGCTTTGAGTTTTGGAAAGCGAGTGATATATATATATATATCGAAGTCAAAGAAATTGCAGTCTCGGCTTTTGATCGATGCTATATAGAACGATATCCTCTTAACTTTTATATCGTCGTATATTTTCTGGTTCCGAGTTTTCTATGAAGGCTGCAGTTGGAAATTTTCGGATGTAAATTTCGGCAAAGCAGCTTAGCAATTTTTTTTTTTAGAGTTTACCGAGACGAACTTAAAACCTTATCTTATCCTCTCATACGATTATAAAAACGAAGAGATACTCTTGAAAAAAAAAATCTGAATCTCAGTCTCCTTTCGTCAACAACACTTTGCGAAAACGACGTCTAAACTTCACTGTCAGCGCGTGTCATCACCATCTCCAAGATGGTACAGTTGTAGATTAGACTGGCGGCGCAAGGAAATAGAGACGACGACGACGACGAGGACGACTACGAGAGGGAGAAAATGCATCAGTTTGCGTCGTCGTCGTGTCCTATTCAGCGACATGGCAACGATCTAACACACAGCGCTGGCAGTAGTATAGTGCTGCATCGCGCGAGTTCAAAGGCAAGAGGAGGAAGCATAGCGTCTCTTGCGCCTTGCCTCGCCTATCCGGCTTTACGCGAGCGCGTTTGTTGTCAGCGCTATACTGTTCTGGTATGTGGGTCAGGCCTCTGTGTGTAGTTAGATTTCGAAATTGGAGAGAGAGAGAGAGAGCTTCCGTACCCGCGCGTGCGATGAGAATTCCGCCAGGGTGAGAGAAAAAAAGCTGTTAAACTTCAATTGACTCTCGATCACTCTCGTTATTTTTGTTGTTGTTGTTTTTATCAGCTATGCAATGTATACGCGAGGACAATAAACCTCGTTACAGGCCGCACGCGCTCGTCATTAATTTTTTTCATGAGCGTATAGTTTTATATCGCGCGCGCCTTTCAATTTCGCGTAGCGGAAGAAATTGTTTGCGCTCGCAATTAGTTGATTGACGCTGTTGCCTCGCGTATAGCGATGTTTCGCGTGTATATTTGTTTGTTCTCGGTGTCTATTTTCCAGTTTGTTACGTGGATCGAGTTTAAAGTGCTGCCTCGCGCGAGTTTCGTTATAAACTTCGACATAATTAGCCTCGAACGTTAATTCGAAAACTCGCATTTGAAAGTTAGCCTCGCAGAGAAATCGTTCGAGTATGATTAATTATGCACTTCCGCTTGGCCAAGCTAATTATGATAGAAAAGCAAGCGTATGAAAAAAAAAGAATAGGAGGAGGAAAAGCAACACTAACGGTCTGCAAAGTTTTTATGGGATCTTTACGCTTTATTATCACTAGAGAATCTCCGAGTTAATAAATGACGTAAAAACTTCTAGCTGCGGGGTATCGATTGTAAAACAGGTTTTAATAAAAAAAATTGAAAAAAAAAAAAACAAATCTGCAGTCTTATGAAGTTTCATCTTTCGAAAACTTTTAGCTCGCGCGCGCTGGCGCTTTCGATGTTATATTATATACACGAGCCAGAGTGAGATTTCGCTTTATTAAACGTGAAAATTTCATAGAGTCGATATTTGAAAAAAAATAATAAAGTCATGGACTTGGAACAAAAGTGTCGATTTTATTGCTTTTCAATTGAGAATGCCGAGTAATATGGAAAAACGATCGTTTTCAATTCGAGTCACTTCGCTCGGATAACGCATATAAAACTTGCACGTGCGCCACGTCCTCACCAATTTTTTGCTTACATAAATAATAATTTGAACCCTCTTTTCTTATATGAATAATAATTTTGATAATATTCCATTTTTTTCTAAGTATATAGAAATTATATTAATTTCAGTTTAAAACAAATCAAGAGCAAAATCTACGCAATTCTTTTTCACTCAAATATCAATGTAAAAAGATCACAGCTTAAATGCAACGAATCCAAATTTTTCTCTTCCGCAGACTTAGTGCTACCGACTAAGAGCTTCATGATCTCGTCACTCTCCATCAGAAGTCATTCAAGATTCATAACATTATAGTAGAATGGCATTTTGAAAGAGAGAGTAGAGAGGAAAGGGAGGGGGAGGGTAGGAAGGGCTCGTAGCCAAGGAAGTCAATTCTCGTAAACGTTTTCGCGCTTTATCTTAAAAGGCCCAGGGATATTACCATGCCTGTAGCAGCAGCGAAGCGAATGCAGTGAGAGAGAGAGCGAGAGAGGAGCCAAAGCGGCGCACACAGGGCGCAGCTGTTGCATTTCGCGGTGGTGCGCTCCTCGCTCTGGCGTCACTTAAAAGCGGCGCTCGTACATTAAAGCACCCAAGTATGTCGTCTCTGGTGTGACCATGTTTTTAGCGCCATTCGGAAATCCTGTGGCCCTTCAATTGCGCCAAATTGACGTTGCTTTGCCAAACCTCGATGCTTTATTCCTTGTGATATAGTGTTCGATCTTTTTTTTCCAGATATATGTCTTTTGAGAATGATGGGCTGAAAATATTATCAATGTATGACTATATTTTTATACGTGTCGGCAAAAGACATGCATATAATATATGTTAAGTTTCGTAGTTATACGAAAAATCAGAGAATTTAAACTAATGTTTGTTGAATTCATCAGTTATGGTTTTAGTGACGAAATTCATCTGGAAAACGTTGTTATTGCTTCAGTACATGTAGATGGCCGTTAGATGTGATTCAAAGCTTTCAATGATACGAACAAACGTTGCAGTCATCTACTCTAAAAGTTGCTGTTAATAAAAATTATGCTAAACTAGAATAGAAGCGTATGTTACTGAATTACAGTAAAGAATTATAGAATTATCTAACAGCTATTCGCTGAACTGAACATTCGATCGTGATTACCTCGTCAAACGTGTATAAGCCAGTGGTGGGCAGTAACGTCGTTATTTAACGACGTTACTCGTAACGTCGTTACAAAATTTTTAGAAAGTAACGACG